>CM061142.1:766799644-767097604 GCA_030789695.1 Scilla litardierei
TATCTACCCCTCATCTTCCCCAAATCTCCATCAAAATCCATCAAATCCCCAAAATCCCCCAAAACCCTAGTTTCCTCAAACTTCTCCATTAGCTTCCAGATCTGGTCCTAGGGTTCCCCGGAGTGTTTCTTCCGCCTCCTCTCGCGATTCCCCGTAGGCTAGCATCCGCGGAGACGAACTTTCGTAACCGTTCTCCCCGGTGATAGGCAAGTGAAACTTGCATCTCTTGATTTAGGCCATGTCTTAGGCCATTTACCTTGCTTTAGCGTAAAAGAGACTAGACGGTGAAAGGATAGCCGTTTAGACGCCATTGACCTAGCTTGACAACGAAGCTTGGTCCGTCACCTTCATCATGCTTGTATGTCACGTTTACTTTCCCTAAACGGTACGCGTATTAACTGTTCATGTCATCCATGCATCCTTAACTGTTATTGCATTTCGCCTGTCACGTTTAATTTAATTAACGGTACACGAATATGTTCATGTCATTGCATTTCGCCTGTCACGTTTAATTTAATTAACGGTATGCGAATTATCTGCTCATGTCAATGCATGCTTGAATACTCATCGTGATTGCGTAGCATCGCTACATACTAGTGTTACTTGTTCCGGCTAGGTGCACCCCTACGCCATACTTATCAAATACACTTTCTGGCTCGTGTTCCAGAAGACGAGCTCATCACAGCCTGCGGGCAATAGGGCACTCGTTGAGTGATCCCTTGTACTTGATACTTGAACACAGCCTGCGGGCAATAGGGCACTCGTTGAGTGATCCCTTGTACTTGTACTTGTTACTTGACATTACATGTCACAACAACCCCTTGCCGCTTGTACTACACTTTACCTTACTTGTTACTTGACATTACATGTCACCCCTACCACTTGATACTTGTCACTTGTACTCTCCTTTACCTTACTTGTTACCACCGTACTTTACTTGCCATGCACCATGTTTTAATTGCTAGGTTGCTAGTTTACCATTATTCCCGTTTCCTTGCACAAGTCGTTCGACTTGCTGACATGTGCCCCTTTTCTCTTTTGGGTGACACATGTTAGAGCCCGAGCCTGAGTTACTTGTTGGGGACGAGGTGTTTGCTGACGCCGAGCCCGTGCTTGCGTTTGACGGGGAGTACGTGGACACTGGGGACCAGTCCTAGTGTCCTCGTTGTGTTTTACTTTTATTAGACAGTTGTTTTGTTATCGGTGCGTAGCACCCATACTTGTTGTTGTGGCATCTTTTGTTGGCCTTGTTCTGGGCCTTTAGACTCTTTTCTTTTAGCCTGGTGGCTTTTCTGGATGTTGGACTTTTGTTGATGTTGGACATTTTGTGAGATGTGGAATTTTATTTCAGTCTCTCCTTGTGTTATTATTGTTATTCTGTTGTGGTTACAGGGACCTGTTTATGTATTGTGGACGCTTATCGGGTTTGGGGCTTCACAGCTCCACTCTCGTGCGGACCTTTTCACGTCTCGCCTCCATTTTAGGGAAGCGGGTCGTGACAAATGCAAGAGTGATGTTTAACATAATTTTAGCAATATGAGAAATTGGGCGTCAGGCCCATAACAAGAAATTAAAATAAATTAATATTTTTATTGGAGCTGCAGGCCCATAAGTAAAATATTAATCATTTTAATAAGCAATTTTATTAACTTGGCTTCTAGCCCAATAAGCCAAATTAATTTAGTATTAATCTTTGGGCTTCAGGCCCAGTTGCAAAATTTTAATTGACATATAAAATTTGCAATTGGATTAACTGGGCTTCTGGCCCAATTTGGAAAACCAAAATAATAATTAATCGGAATGGGATTGCAGGCCCATAAAACATACAGATAGTATGATTTATTAAATATAATAGCATATAGCTCATTGCATTTTTCATTGTCAGTTTTATCTCCTTCTTCAATTATTATTATTATTATTATTTTTCAAATTTGACGTTGTTGCCTTGATTTTGCACACAGTAAGTAAGATGCTTATGCAAGGTCATGCTTAATTGCTAGTGTTAATGCACTGTATGCAAACTGGCACATATTGCTAGAATTTTAGGTCCAACAAGACAAAAGCTTTGAATTTAGCATGCCATTTAGAGGGGTTCGATGAATTTGGCTAGGCCCCACGCCATTCAAAATGGTGACAAGTGATAACATCTTAGGCATTTGCATCTTCAGATTTCCCGGCCACAAATTTCTTTTTTTTATAAAATTTTTGTTATTAGTCAGATTTATACAAGACTTTAAGATAAGCTTTGTAAAATCATGTTTATCAATATATTGTAATTTTCTACGGGATCAAAAAGTATTACCTCTAGATTAAAAAATCTAGGGACGATCGTAAAAACAGAAAATCGGTAAAAAGAGAAATCCACGCTCCTAATACGCCAAAACGGATCGCCGCAACGGAGAGCCGCAAAGGTACGCCGCAACAATAGATTCCTTCGCGCGTAGGGGATGGATTTTTGAGGGGAGACGGGATGAAAAGCTCAAAGAATTTTAGAGCAAACGAGCTGATAACGTGTTGTATGATAATGAACTCAAGAGAGAGAGAGAGAGAGAGAATTTCATTGCTAAGAATAAGTCACCATGGCTAAGAGCCATGGTGCTCTATTTATATATCTCATAGTGGGGAGGTCAAAAGCCTCTAGGAGACCAAGGGTCCCCATTACTCTAAGTAATGGGGGCCTAATGAATGGGTAATGAAGGAGGGGAGGCCAAAGGCCTCCCTCATTCATAACATTTACTATTTATTTTCCACTCTTTTCCTTCATTTTCTTTTTCTTTTCACTTTTCTTTTAAGCCAAACAATGGAAAATCATTTTCCTTCTTAATTTCTTTCCTTTTTCTTTCATTTTCCCACTAATCAAACACACCCTTAAAGATAGCGGACCAAAATTTGAAGATGAGCAAGGTTTACAATTCTGGATTTGTTGAAACTCAAAAGAAAGAGTAACCATGGCTTGAAGCCATGGTCCTCTATTTATTCATCAATAGGAAATACCAATGAAGGGATAATGGAGTGAGGAGGCCAAAGGCCTCCCTGGCCTCCCTCACTCATAACACTCCCCCTTACCCATCCATTACTTTGGTCTTAGCGTATAAAGCTAGGGGGTGGATACTTCTGGATCCAGAGTAGTCGTGTTTGCCTCGTTAAAACCTTAGCTGTGGAAAACCCAGTGGGAAAAACCAACATCTTAAGGAAAAAAGAGTGCAACCTATAGGTTACTCCCCCTGATCCGTACAAGCCTTATGCTTAAAGGTCTTTCAGCTTTGATTAGAGGTGGACACTTCAGGGTCCAGAGTTAAATGAGGTTGCCTCATTAAAACCTTTGGCTATGGAAAACCCAATGGGAAAAACCCATATCTAAGTAAAAAGAGTACAACTCTACTATAAACTCCCCTTGATCTGTACAAGCTTCAGGCTTGCAGATCTCCTATATATCTATACAATCATTTCCTATTCGTCTATACATCCATCATGTTTTGAAAGCAAATACAATCATCACTCATATATACAAGTTTCACTCATATCTAGCGGATACTGGAAAATAGTGGTGCTCAGGAGTGATACGATCTTCGAAATTTGGTAGATGATGTAAGGACCATCTACCGTGTAATACTAACAACAAACACTCTAAAGGGGGGTGGATAGAGTAATGACAATAAATTGTGCAATTAAAATTTAATTTGCAAATGCGAAATAATAAATTCAAGAAGAATTAATCGACACAATCAATCCAAACGCAAACACAAGATATTACACTGGTTCTCCAAACTTGGGTACGTCCAGCCACACCAATATTCACTATATTTCCCACAAAGAGAAGTGAATCAATAAAGAGATACCTCACATAGAGGATTTTTTCATACACAAGAACCAAACCAACCCTACACAAGGGTCTAACTCCCACACAGAGAATTACTAACTCCCACACAGAGAATTAGGGTTAGCCCTACACTAGGACAACAAACTCCCACAAAGAGAGTGACTCCCGCAAAGAGAGTATCTAATTCCCACAAAGAGAATAAGGGTTTTAAAGAAACACAAAGTAAAACAAATACTCTTACCTATGCCTTGAGATGCTTACTCATAGATGAATGCAAGGCATGGAATAGGATCTCCAAGTGATGAGATTAGCTTGAAAGCACTTGGATGATTTTTCCTTGAGCTTGACTTCAATGCATGAATGAGAGAATGAGCTCTAAGAGGGAAATGAGAGAGTTTGAGAGTGGCTTAATTAAACTCTAATGATTTTCAATAGATCCAAGAAGTTCTTATGAACTCAGCCCTCTCATATATATAGGAACACTATAGGAACTCTCAAAAGCCAATAAAACAGCCAAAAACAAAAAGCTGCTACGACTAGATTTTGGGCTTTAACGTCACAAATAGTTGACTGACGAACAAATTACAGTCGACTGTCCAACGGCTAGATAAAATCCAACGGCTATAATCTGAGCATCGACAGTCGACTGATGAAGTCGATACAGTCGACTGTAAACAGGACATGCGCCTGTTAAACCTTCAGCAGGTGACTGTTGCAGGGGATGGAATAAAACAGAGAGTTGCACTCTTTCTCCCAGTATGCATACAGGCGACTGATGAAAAAATGACAATCGACTGTAAAATAGACATGCGACTGTTTATCCTTCATCAGTCAACTACTGCAGGGGATGGATAAAAACAGAGAGATGCAATATTCACACTTACGCCTTTCAGACGACTGTTGACCATTTCACAGGCGACTGTAAATATAAAGGCGACTGTAAATTGAACATCAGTCGACTGATGCGAAGAGCTCAAGTAGAGTCAATAAAAAGGTTGACTTGAGCAATGCACCGCAGTCGACTGTAAAAGGCTCGACATGCGACTGGAATCACCTAGTCAACTGTAAAGCCTTCAGCAGGCGATTGTTGGAGAGCCAGAGAATCCAAATGAGTCTTTGGGCAAGATGAGCCTATTGGATTGGATTCTATAATAAGCCTAAGGCTCACTAAGATGGTTAAATACATATGCATGAATGAGTAAACCATCTATCAAGGCATTATATTAAACCTAGACTCAAAAAGAGAGAAAGCAATAAATGAAATTCCATGGATTACAATGCTTCCCTTAGAGTCTATGGTTTTAATCTTGATGCCTTGATGCTCCCCATCATCTCCAAGATTTAGCACCCATTGAGTCCAAGCTTTGGGCCTTCTCCAATTGATGTCCATCCTTACATCAAGTGTTTAGTCACCAAAAATGATATTATTGAAAAGTAACTATGAGACTAAAACAAGAGAGTCATTAGTAACAACATAATGTTGTGATCATCATCAAAATTACATTGGTATGAAACACCAATTCTCAACAATCTCCCCTTTTTGATGATGACACACATTATGTAAAACATAAAAAATAAAGCACAATGCTAATGAGCTCCCCCTACTTATATGCACCAAGTGAAAAATGAGATACACAATTGTAAATACTCATTATACCAAATGAAATAATGAGACACCATGGTGACATATAATAGGTGTGGATTACATAAACCAATTGCAATAGAAAATAACATGCATAGATGAATGGTTTATATAATCCCACATATCTCTCCCCATAGATATATATCTCTCCAAATGCATATGTTTGAAATACAAGAATTACATTTACATAATAAATATATCTCTCCCCCTTGACATCGTCAAAAAGGTGGACATCAAAAATATCCCCATTGACATCTTAATCAAAGATGTGACAAAATGCAAGGGTAAAGAAATGTATGATACCAAATTGTAAAAATTTAGTGGGTATAAATCACTATCCAGTGCCCCTTAGATCATAGAAATGGTCAAATTTTGACTTCTAGGACTTAATACCAATTGTAAATAAGGAGATAAACAATCTCTAACAATTGAGGTAATACTTATTGTAGAAAAAGAATCTTGGAAGATAATCCTCTTTACCAATTGTGAACATTAATTGGAGCCATGGGCCTAAAGTGTATCAAAGCAATATATATGAAAAAGTCAAGCTTCAATGATATATAATGATATTGCCAAACAAAATATAACATGAAATATGTTGGCAATATCCAAGGGATTGAGTTTGAGACCAAACTAATCAATTTAGAAACCAATTGTGAAACAATGATATCAAAGACACCCCAAAATGAGAGTCAAAATATATTTTAAAATAATTTTAAACATATAACATATTAACTCCCCCATTTACATACATATGGATAAATGAAAGCATGCATGACAATGTCTTTCCTAAGGTCCCATTTTCATGAGCAGTACATTTGAAAACATTTTCAAAATCATGAAACACACACAAACAATGGGTATGCTAAAAATAAACATTTATGTACCATACCCATGCAATATGCATATGTGTGAAGAAGCTAAACATTAGGAAACCAAATTCAAGAGGAGTTTGATTTCCTAATGTAATCACATGAGGTGATCACATCCCTAACTAAAGAGTTGATGTAGCTATCCCTCTTTTGCACACTACACTTAGTGGAAATCCATAATCTCAATGATTTCCTAAGCAAGGGTTTTGCCTTTGCAAGAGGGGTGGATGTGGCATGCTTAGGTGTAGAAAATATTTTCTTAGCATGCATGAAGTGAGGATTTTGCTTCTTAGCAAAAAATGAAGAGTTTTCATTTTTCCTCACCACCTTGTGATTTACATGCTTCTTGTTGGTGTTATTGTTATACAAGAAGGCATGGTGATTCTTCTTAGGCGCTTTAGCAATATTTCTTGTTTTCGCACCAAAAGAAGAATTAGAGGTAGGTTTGGTAACCACCTTTGGAGTGTATCCCAAACCTCCTCTATGCTTTACCGGATGTTTTTCAAGCAAACCGTGGAGTGAATCCCTAGAATAAACAAAGCTTTTGAGCTTTTATGATTTCTCTTCGCATTTCAACGTAAGTTGTTGAATGCGAGTTTCTAAGCTAAGGTTTTGAGCTACTAATTTTTCATTGGTTATGCTCAAATTCTTAAGTTGAGAGAGAAGTGTGTCTCTCTCACTAATGTCACATACATGCAAAGCACCATTATCATTTACACTAGTAGATTCTAAGGCATGCAACCTACTCATAGCATTTTTAAATTTAGCTTTCAATTTAGCATATGAGTCGATGCACTTACTTGCCCCATTGTAGACCACATTGAAGCGGTATTCGAGCTCCTCATATGATAGCTTCTCCTCCTCAACTTCCTTGTCGCTTTCCTCCTCGCTAGAGCTAGACGAGGACTCTTCCCCCTTTGCCATGAAGCACATTTCCTCGTTGGGGTTGAGCCACGCCTCCACCTCTTCATCACTTGAACTCGATGAGATTGATGAAGTCTCATCAAAAGCTGCGAAGCACATATGAGCTCGCTCCTTGTTATCCTCTTCTTCATCACTTGATGTGTCCTCATCGGAGTCATCAAATATGCCGACAAGTCCCTTCTTTGGTTCTTGAACTTGGACTTGCCTTTCCAATGCTTCTTCCCTTTACCCTTATAAGTCTATTTGGTGGGTTTGAAAGGGCATTCGATAACATTTTCCACTGCAAGTGTAACAAGTAGGAATCTTGTTAGAATTGTAGGCAAACTTTGAAGAAGGTTTACCTTGCTTCCTTTTGAGGACTGCTCTTAGTTGCGTGGCAAGCTCCACGATTTCATCTCCACTAGCATCATCATCTTCATCTTCTTCACTAGGAGCTTCTTGATGAAATTTCTTCTTCCATTTGATTGGCTCCTCCTTGGCATGGAATGCAACCCCCTTTTGCTTCTCCGGCTTCTCGGGCTTGGTTGGTTGAATCTCATTCTTGTGTTGAAGCTTCACTTCGTCTGCCATGGGATTCCCAACGCACTCCTTAATGGTATATTTGGACGTGTAGTTAGACTCCAAAATCCCGTTGGCCTTTGACTCCCATTTGGGTGTAAGAGAGTCAAGGATCTTCTCCACTAGATCCTACTGGGAAATCACCTTCCCAATTCCTTCCAAAGTGTTCACGATGTCTGTGAACCTTGTGAACATTTCTGATATGCTTTCTCCTTCCCGCATCTTAAACATTTCATATTTAGATTTAAACACACTTTGTTTAGATTTTCTTTACCTTGGATGTCCCTTCAAAAGTAATCTCCAAGATATGCCAAATTTCGTTGGCCGATTTGCATATGGAGATGCGGTTGAACTCATTCGAAGTGAGGGCGCAATGGAATGCATTCATAGCCTTCGCATTGACTCTGATCGAGTCCTTCTCTACCTTAGTTCTTGAAGCCGCAGGTGAAGTAG
Organism: Scilla litardierei; assembly: GCA_030789695.1. Classification (NCBI taxonomy): domain Eukaryota; kingdom Viridiplantae; phylum Streptophyta; class Magnoliopsida; order Asparagales; family Asparagaceae; genus Scilla; species Scilla litardierei. Next base: position 766,807,914 of record CM061142.1, read on the forward strand.
GCTCCTCAAATGGCGACTCCGTGATGTCCCAAAGGTCTTGACCGTTCATGTAGATCATCATCCTGATCTTTCAACTTGGGTAGCTGGTTCTGTTGAAGAGCGGTGGCTGAATGGTAGAGTGACCTTCTTCATGAGACGCGGATGTAGCGTTGAATGCCATCGTTGCAGTATGCTATAACCTCGCTTCAATACCAATTGTAAGGACTGTCTACTGTGCAATACTAACAACAAACACTCTAGAGGGGAGGTGAATAGAGTAATGACAATAAATTGTACAATTAAAATTTAACTTGCAAATGCGGAATAATAAATGCAAGAGGAATTAATTGACACAATCAATCCAAACACAAACACAAGATATTACACTGGTTCCCCAAACTTGGGTGCATCCATCCACAACAATATTCACTATATTTTCCACAAAGAGAAGTGAATACAATTCCCATAAAGAGATACCTCACACAGAGGATTTTGTCCTACACAAGAACCAAACCAACCCTACACAAGGGTCTAACACACACAAAGAGAATTACTAACTCCCACACAGAGAATTAGGGTTAGCCCTACACTAGGACACCAAACTCCCACAAAGAGAGTGACTCCCACAAACGAGTATCTAATTCCCACAAAGAGAATAAGGGTTTCAAAGAAACATAACGTAAGACACATACTCTTACATATACTTTGAGATGATTACTCATAGATGAATGCAAGGTATGGAAGAGGATCTCCAAGTGATGAGATTAGCTTTAAAGCACTTGGATGATTTCCCTTGAGCTTGACTTCAAAGCATGAAGGAGAGAATGAGCTCTAAGAGGGAAATGAGAGAGTTTAAGAGTGGCTTAATTAAACTCTAATGATTTGCAATAGATCCAAGAAGTTCTTATGAACTTAGCCCTCTCATATATATAGGAACCCTATAGGAACTCTCAAAAGCCAATAAAACAGCCAAAAACAAAAAGCTGCAACGGCTAGATTTTGGACTGTAACGTCACAGACTGTCGACTGATGAACAAATGACAGTCGATTGTCCAACGGCTAGATAAAACCTAACGGTTATAATCTGAGCCTCGACAGTCGACTGATGAAGTCGATACAGTCGACTGTAAACAGGACATGCGCCTGTTAAACCTTCAGCAGGCGACTGTTGCAGGGGATGGAATAAAACAGAGAGCGCACTCTTTCTCCCAGTATGCATACAGGCGACTAATGAACAAATGACAATCGACTGTAAAATAGACATGCGACTGTTTATCCTTCATCAGTCAACTGCTGCAGGGGATGGAGAAAAACAGAGAGATGCAATATTCGCACTTACGCCTTTCAGACGACGGTTGACCATTCCACAGTCGACTGTAAATATACAGGCGACTGTAAATTGAACATCAGTCGACTGATGCGAAGAGCTCAAGTAGAGTCAATAAAAAGGTTGACTTGAGCAGTGCACCACAGTCGACTGTAGAAGGATCGACATGCGATTGGAATTACCTAGTCGACTGTAAAACCTTCAGCAGGCGACTTATTGCATCATTCTTCAAGTGATTATTCAAGGCATAGATTGTGTAAATTGGTTTCATATTGAACATTTCGGTTCTATTCTCTCTCTTGTTAATCGACCACTCGATCAAGTGAAGAATTGAAACAGAACGTCGATTTTGAAGATCTCTGCTGGAATTCCCACTCGGCCAAGTGAGGAATCTCACTCGGCCATGTGAGCCAACTGTCAGATTCTGACAGCTAGGTTTTAATTTGGGTTTTGGGTATGACTGTTGGAGAGCCAGAGACTCCAAATGAGTCTTTGGGCAAGATGAGCCTATTGGGTTGGCTTCTATGATAATCCTAAGGCTCACTAAGATGGTTAAATGCATATGCATGAATGAGTAGACCATCTATCAAGGCATTACATTAAACCTAGACTCAAAAAAAGAGAAAGCAATAAATGAAATTACATGGACTACAATGCTTTCCTTAGAGTATATGGCTTCAATCTTGTGCTCCCCATCATCTCCAAGCTTTGGCACCCCTTGAGTCCAAGCTTTGGCGATTCTACACTTGATGTCCATCCTTACACCAAGTGTTTAGTCTTCAAAAATGATATTCTTGAAAAGTAACTATGAGACTAAAACAACAGAGTCATTAGCAACAACATAATGTTGTGATCATCATCAAAATTACATTGGTATGAAACACCAATACTCAACAGATGACTCCACGTATGTATGCTTTTACTCAGTCTACACTGTGTCTGCAAGGTACTGCTAGACCTGGATGAGCGTATTCTAGATATGCTTTTTGGATGATGAGCTTCTCAGCAGATGTAGACTTTTGGAGGATGATGCGTAGATCTTTAGGAGGTGGAGTCATTTGTTCTTAGTCATCGCGATGGCTTGTAAACTTGCATATGCGATATTTTTCCTTGGATGCTGATCCTTGACCCTTGGAAGTTGTGCAGAAGCAGCTTATCCTTGGTCCGGTGGTGCTCTCCAGGGCAGCACTGTATCTGGCTAACAGCTTTACTATAGATGTTCTATTAGAGACACATGTAGTAGGCCAGATAAAGGAGTGTAACTAGTACACTATAGTTAGGCTCTTCAGTACCTAGGATCTCCTCCCCCTCTTCCAGCGACTGGAAGGCATCATAAATAAGCATCCATTTTTAATAGATTGCAAATGGACATCTTTCTTCATAAACTCCTGGTGTATGAAGAATATGATAGGTATAAAAGGATTTCACCATGAAGGTGTTTAATCTGTAAGCCGAGACAATACCTTGTTTTGCCTAGGTATTTCATTTCAAAGGCATGCTTAATGCTATCAGATATATCAATGGTCTCTGCAGGAGATCCTATTAGATTTAAGTCGTCCACATATACGGCGACTGGTGCAAATCCTGTCCATGTTCTTTTGATAAAGATACATGTGGAAATTTCATTATTAGGGAATCCTTGTTCAGCAAGGAATTCACTAAATCTATTATACCACATTTTCCGTGATTGCATAAGATCATATAATGATCTTTGAAGCCTTTATAGAGGATACGTTCTTACGTCTCTCCTTCATCTCTGGGGGTAGAGTATACCCTTCTGAAAGTTTCATATAGATCTCTATATCTATATAGTCGTATAGAAATGCAGTCACAACGTCCATGAGCTGCATTTCTTTCCTTTTCCGGAGACGTTTAGGCTTAGTATGAAATAGGAAAATGATCACATTTCCTTCATTTCTTATTCTTATGAAAACCTAACTGATATTCCACAGGTTTTACACATTCAGGCATATGGACTACTGGTCCAAAGACTTTGCTTTTCAAGAGTGATTCCAGCTCTACTCTTATTGCCTCGTCCCACTTTGGCCAATCTATGCGTTTATGCTATATAAAAGTGGGTTGACGTCATCGTCGTATTCATCGACGTAAACGGCAATAGCGAAAACAAAATCGACGACGACGACTGTGCTATATCTGTCCAGTACCTCTCCAGTACGTACATTATACAATGGTGTTTCTCCTATTGTTTCCTCTGCAGGGGAAATCAGGAGGGGAGAGGTCGCTGGTCTGAGCTCAGCATCCTGTGGAGGGATTATTTTAATATCTCCAGGAATCTTCCTCTTTCGAGGAACTTTATCTTTTGAACCTGACGGGTGTCCTCTTTTCAATTAAGGTATAGCCAATTCTGCTACCAGTGGATTGCATCCATCTTTGGGGATGTCAATCCTAGCTGGCGTGTTGGCAGCAGGGACATGAGAACGAATAAGCTTATGGTTGTCCGTGAATTTATCCGCCAATTGATGTACATTAGTCTGAATGTGAATGATCTTCTGAATCTCATCTTCACACAAAAATAGTATGCGGATCATAACGAGATTAAGACTTTTGTGTTCGATGATATGGTCTGAGAATCTTCAGGCTTCCTTAGACTGCGTGCCTATTTTAATGAGACTTTGCTCATCAAATTCATAGTTATCAAGACGTGGTGCTATGGGGATATATATTAGCACATCCAAACACTCTCAAAGGAGATATGTTTGGTGGTGAACCATAAGCAAGCAACATCAGCAATAAGATATGGCCACACGAGGGCCGTATCATGATAAGCGATGTAGAATGCAGTATGGCGTACTCTAGAAATGCACAGGCAATTGGGATTTAACAATGGACGTGAAATCCATTGGAGTCTCTTTATCAGAAACTCTGATAACCCATTCTAAGTATGAACATGCTACATGATGTACAATTTCAATGCCAGTTGCTTGACAGTAGTCTTGAAAGACATGTGCAGTGAATTCACCAACATTATCAGCTTTTGAGAAAGCTAGGTTGCGGGTGGACAAAAAGGCACACAGAAGACCATCTACTAGATGCATCTATCAGTACAATGAAGTACCGAAATGAACCATTTGCGGGGTGAATAGGCCTACAAAGGCCACCATGTATTCTCTAAATGAAGCCAGGAGACTCTAATCCCACTTTCAGGAGGGAATGTCTCTCTATAAGTTTTCCCTTATGACAAAGGGGGACAAGGAAACTCAACCTTTTGATGAATCTTCAGGTTCTCCAAGGGATTCATTTGATGATGCGTCCATCATCACTGATCTAGGATGACCAAGTCTATTGTACCAGAGTTGAAAACTCTGGCAATGAAAGGCACTTCTGGTGCTCTGTTAAGTTGGCTTTTTATAGGATGAATATCTGTAATGATAAGGACCCGATGGGGGTCCAACGAATCGTTTGTAGATGTCTTCTGGCCATCCGTTTTGACGAGTTATATATGGATATTCACTATTATTATCCATAGTTTCCAAGGTATGTTCATTTTAAACGAAATATCCTTGAAACTTGGGAGATTCCTATATGATTAAGGAGAGAAATTTGCATCTTATAGTCTCGTTGTATGTGGGAGCAATTTTAATGCTTCACCATTGCATCTAAGCACTGTCCATATATATCACATTTCATCTATATATCAGAATGAATAGAAAAGCTAAATATGCATTCATAAAGTTCCAAAAGGAAATACAGATGAAGGACACTAGTATTTAAAATGCAAAGATAAAAAGCAAACTAAGATAAGGTTCAATTGAGCAGATCATCATTCTCGAAGTCTTGTGCAGTGAACTTGGTCAGACCTTGAATATCCGCCAGGTTTGTTTCAGGGGGAGGCTTCAGGCTCGCCTAATGCAGGTCCTGTAGGTGGCGAGGAATGCGACAGTTTCTGGACCAATGTCCAGTCATGCCACATCTATGTCATTTGTCCACCCAGTTCTTATTTGGAATTTGCACTGGATCAGCGTTCTTACGCTTCCATGTGAAGTTTTTCTTTCCATTGTTATTGTTCTGGGGTGGTGCTCTTGCTGGCTTCACTTCACCTTTCCCTTTGTTCTTTCTAGCCTTCTTCTTATTTTTCCACTTCTGAAAGAAACATAGTGGGCTTGAAGGAGAGGGGCAGCACCAGCAGGGCGCAGATTATGAGTGGCAAGTAGTAAGTCTCTATTTTTCTCTGCCCTAAGAAGGCAAGACAGCAAATCAGATAACTTCGTAAAGTTGCGTTCATGGTACTGTTGCATGAGGATTGCATCTTTCTCATGGAAAGAGGTAAATGTCTTTTCCAACATGCGATGCTCCGAGACTTCTTCACCACACAACTTCAGGCGTGAGGTGATATTATAAAGTGCTAAGTTGTACTCAGCAACAGACTTACAGTCCTGAAGATGGAGCTTTTCCCACTCATAACTGGCACGTGGTAGTATGACATCACTTTGATGATAACGTGCCTAAAGCTCTAGCCACAACTCAAGAGGGTCTTCTACCGTTAAGTATTCGGCCTTTAAGGTCCGATCTATGTGTCTCCTGATATAGATAATGGCTTTTGCCTTATCCATATCAGACACAACGGTAGTAGAACTGCCAGCGGGCTGGGCCGCTGCAGGGGCCTTGCTAGCAGTTGTCTCAGCCACTGCGGGGGCCAAAATTGACTGAAGGAGTGCCACTGAACGCACGTGGAACTTCAGGTCCACTCGCCAGCTCAGGTAGTTCTTTCCTGCTGCGTCAAGGACCTCGAAATCGATACTAGCCAATTTTTTCATTTATCTATGCAATTGAATATAAATGAATTAATATTTGTGAAAAATAACTTCACGTAAAAATAAATAAATAAACAGTCATGTGGGGATCGACCAGATACCCTTAGAAATAAAATGTCCAAAAATGTCCGAATATAGTCCAAAAATGAAATAAAAAAGAAATGAAAAATACAACTTGGAAACCCAGTTTGGGTCCCAGCATAAAGCAGATTTCATCTTTGTCTTCAGTTTGGCTGAGCTCCGGTATTTTGGTATTTTATATTATAACCTCACTACAATTCCTCTCAAAAAAGAAAAAGAAAGCGAGAAATATAAAAAGGTGTATCTCAAAATGGCCGATCCCAAACCACAAGACTGAATTGTTTATAATATCAACGCAGTTTTTTATATGCTACAGGCAAATAATAATTTCGCAACATCACAGACATTACAAATTTAATCTAATCAACATCAAATGCAATTTATTGGATAAATATATTAAATTATGTTAAAAAGGTTACTTGGACCATGGGGAAACGTCATTACCCGTTAGCTTAGATAACTAACCTAACGACAAAGCGATCTCAGGATCCTTGTAATCATTAAAACGTAAAATAATTTCTTATCCAATGTTAAATAAAGAGACAAATAATTGAAATTAAACAGATAAAATAACATTAGCCAATTATTAAGATAAAAGCCCTTAGGCTTGATGTGATCTTCAGGACCAACAACAAAAAATTCTTTATTTTTATTTATGGGTTTTAAGGGCTTATAGCCCATATGTTATAATAATGCAAAATTATTATTTAGCTTCCAAAATGAAATTGACAACAATTTCATCATCTCATCCAAAACACAATTTCGTCATCTCTCCTAATCTGCTATCAAATTCGCAATTTTAAATCCCCCAATTCTGTCGATAAACCCCCAATTCTAATGAAGATCCTCCCGACAGGGGGGGAAGATGTTAATATTGCTGCCGCGAAGAGCCCCCCGACTAGGAGGGGCATCGATTGCAGAGGCGAGCGCGAGGAGCCCCCCGACAGGTGAAATCAGAGAGCCCCATCAGGGGGGTGGTGACAGAGAGCCTCCCGTCAGGGGGGAGGTGAAGGAGTGCCCCCCGGTCAGGGGGGGAGGCGGCGACAGGGAGCCCCCCGTCAGGGGGGTGGCGACAAAGGGGCCCCCCGTCAGGGTGGGTCGGCGATAGGGAGCCCCCTCATCAGGGAGGCAGCGACAGAGGAGCCCCCCATAAGGATGGGGGGTCGGCGACAGGGTGCCCGCTGTCAAGGGGGTCGACGGCAGGGAGCCCCCCCTGTCAGGGGAGTCGGCGACAGAGGAACCCCCTCCCCTCCCCCCCGTTAGGGGGGCAGCGACAGGCCAGCCACCCCCGACCGGGGGGGGGGGGGGTGGCGTTGAAACGGGGAGAGCCCTCCCCCTGGGGGGGGGGGGGGGAAATCGAAGGGTCCCCCCTTCGGGTGGGGGGAGATGAGGATTCCCAAATTCTGTAGTTATATTCTTTTTTTGTAGTTATATTCTGATAATAAGAACAAAATTCCAAAAACATGAAAATCTTAAGATCGAAAAATAGGCTTAAGATTTGTTTTTCACCTAAATTAGCGAGGTGTATGTTCTTGATTTTTAGCAAAAATGTATATAATTTTTGCATATTATATATTTACAGGATAATAAATTATACCTCTAAATCGTTGATCTAGGCAAGAACAATTGTAATTTGTAGATAAGAAAAAATAATCTCTGCTCCGCAAATCGACGTCGCAAGAGCTTTGCCGCAACGGATCACTGCAACAAAGATTCCTAAGAGCGGTGAGGGTGATTTGAGGGGATTATTAGAAGAAGCTCAAGAATTAGAGCTAAAGTGCTGATAACGTGTTGAAAGTCAAAAGAAAGAGTAACCATGGAATGAAGCCATGGTCCTCTATTTTTCATCAATATGGAATACCAAAGGGCATGAACTCCAAAGGTCTCTATTATACTAACTAAGGGGGAGTAATGGATGGATAAAGGAGTAGGGAGGCCAAAGGCCACCCTCCTCATACCAGGATTAAAATTTTTGCAACGTTTTAACCCTAAGCACCCAATGTGGATGAAAAGTTGGGTTACTTATCGCCCTACTTTACTTTCCAACAGATGCTCTACTTCCTAATCCAGCGTCCTTCTTAGCTCTCTCCCCCTTTATCTCTCTCAAGCCCATCATAACACTTGTTATCATGATACTGAATCACCCACATTTTAACAAAAGGGGGAGAAAAGGGGGAGAATGATTAGATGAACATGCATAATAATATGATTGCAACACTATGATACCATGATATATATTGCTAACAAGCTGTGTTGTAGGAAGAGTAAGTGTTTATACTATTATTCATATTATTTTTGCATTCATGTATGTCATTGTTACGACCAAAGTGTAATGCCCTACAAGCTACTGCACAAGTACTAAGGGGGGTGAATAGTACTTTAAAAATAACGAGGAGTATAATTCCTAATTATCGTGCAAACAACTACCAAATCAATTTGCGGAAGCTTAAATTGATGACAACAACAAAATTAACAATGCTAACAATAGATATTACTGGGTTCGGATCCACCCAAGTCTCCCCGACTTGTTCCCGGTGATCCTACATCCCAACCACCCGGATCCCCTCCAGATACTTAGGTTAGAAACCCTAACCCAAGATTTCCACTATGATATCTTGTGAAAAACCTTCACAAGATCAAATCATACATGCAATGGCAATATTGAATCCCACAACCCGGGATCACAACCTTCTCTCACAACCGAGAGAATCAATAAGCAATATAAATGAGTTTATAATGAAATAAACAACAACTTAACACAAACCCTATACCTTGAGTATTCTTACCAAATAGGTGCAAGGAGGGATTTGGGGAAGAGAAAGTCACCAAGACCTAGCACCACTGAAATGAGCAGCAATGGGTGCCTAGGAGTGATTATGAGACTTGAATCAAGCTAGAGCTTGAATGGCTCACCAAGAACAAACTTCTCTCAAGATGGATTCTAGATCTAGAAAGAGAGAGAATGGATTTCTTGTGAGGACGAGAGCTTTGGAAATGAGTGAGAATCTCTAACTCTTTCAATCTCTATGAATCTCTTAATGGCAGCTCTAACCTAGAAAGAAATGACCAAGCTTTGTATTTATAGGGTCCCATAAAAACGAGTTAGGTCAAATCCCAAAGGATAGAAATCTGAAGCAGTTAGTCGGTCAAAGAACAACCACTGACCGACTAGTTCATCAACTAGTCGGTCGGTCAAACAACGTGGACCGACTAAGTGATGAACAGTGAAGAGATTGAATTTCAGACCTAGAAATCTAGTCGGTCCAAGAAGACTGTCTGACCGACTAGTTTCACAACTAGTCGGTCGGTCAGTGAACTTAGACCGACTAAGAGTCAAAAACAATTAGTCTGATTACAAATTGATTTAGTCGGTCCAAGAACAAATGTTGACCGACTAGATCATCAACTAGTCGGTCGCCAAACGTTCTTAGACCGACTAACGATAAACAGTAGCTTAGGAGAAAATTGGCATGTACAGTAAAGCTCAACTAGTCGGTCAAAGAAGCATCACTGACCGACTAGTTCACAAACTAGTCGGTCGGTGAGTCAACGTAGACCGACTAACTGTAAACAGTACTGAGCAAGAAAAGATTAACAGACACTAGTCGGTCCAAGAATCTTTGCCGACCGACTAGATCACCATCTAGTCGGTCAGTTCTTCTTCTTGAACCAACCAACATGCACAAAAAGTCTGAATCGAAGCGCGATGCTTCGAGGAAGTTAGAATGGACTTCTACTAAGATCCTAGAGCTAAGATATGATCGTAATGAAGATAGAAATGTAAGATATACTCAAGGCTTAACATTCTATAGATCGAAACTAAAAGACTATAAATAAAACCTTAAAGAACGGTATTCGAGAGCTTCGATCAAATCTTCATGACTTCCAAAATGGTCCAAAAGCTTCAACGAAGCTTTAGGCATTGAATACGAACTTTGAGAAGTCTTAAGATGTCGCTTTGAGTGTTCTCGTGAATTTGGCGACGATCTCCATAACTGCGCTCACAAATTGTTAGTTCATGAATTATTTATGTTTGCTCATCATCCAAAACCAAATCTGGGGAGTCCAATACTCAACATTCTCCCCCTTTTTGGTGATGACAAACTAACATAAATAATAATAAAAAATAATGATTCAAATGTAAAATACTTACCCCCCCTGCATTGATGACTCGTTAATTCCAAATTGAATAAATAAAGATTGCATCAAGCAGACGAGTGAGATATATAATGAGAATCGATTATTGAAATATCGGATTTGAAAATCCTTATATATATATCTTAACTCCCCCTGAATCTAACATATCAAATTAGATTCTTAGAAATTGAGTTAAATTTTCATTTGCCCTAATCATTATCATTATCTCTCCCCCTTTGGCATTATCCCAAAAATGGGGGGCATACAACGACAACAACAAGGATAAAGAAAATCCAACATCGGGAGTCGTAGAATAAGACGATGGACCAAATTGACACCAAGGAAAATTGTCGAAACGAATCAAAGTGTGCCAAATTGTCCATTTTTGAAAAACGAAAATTAAAATCATCAAAATACCAAATATAAATTCACTTATTGAATAAAGAAACGTACTCTTCAATACTCAATATTCTTGGTTAAATTTGTGCATGGAAAACAATTCTATGCAATCATAGAAATATAATCTATTTAACCAAGTTTATAAGCGTCGAGCGACGGAATCACATATCATAGACATTGAATGAATATTAAATGTGCACAACAAAGTAAAAGAGAACATCGATGTATATATATATATATAAATACCATGAGTACAAGCAAAAATACATCGACTACAACAAACATAGTGCAACATCTATATCACCAACAAAAAGATACAACAACATCATCAACATATCATCATCAACATCCAACAAAAAGAAAGAACATCAAGAACACCAACATCCAAAATCCAAAATACATCAAAACACCGCCAAAACTCCATCCTAATCCAAAACACTCTCAAAAAGATGTATCATCCAATGATCACAGGAGAGGCCTCCACACTGACGCTCAGGAGGAAGTGGCAGGATCAGCAGTCTCCGTGGGTCCAGTCGAGGGAGTGGACTCAGGCTCTGCTGCAAGGAGTGGTGTGTGAACTGAAGGGATCGTCGGGGCAGGAGTGGAGACATCGACGAATGGATCAACGGCAGGAGTATCAGCAGGCACGTCAACAAGGGCAGACGTCACTGGAGCAACAGTAGACTCTGGAGGACCTGAAGAAGTGGCAGCCCCAGCAACAGATGTGGTAGCAGCAGCAGGAGTGGCCTCAGTGCCACGAGCAGGAGAATCAAGGAGGTCATCGATATCCTCATCGTCCATCTCCTCATCCTCAGAAACAGGAGGAGGGACCTCAACACCAATGACACGAGCAATGCGACACAGAATCTTCTCGGAACGAGCGTACCGAGACTCGAGACGACGAACGTCACGAGCGAGACTCTCAAGAGTGGTGGGAGGTGTGGAAGCAGCAGCTGCAGAAGAAGTGCCCTGAGAAGCTGAAGGAGTCGTCCGCTGCACGTGACGGAGTGCTGCAAGAGATTTCTTTACGGCCGTCGCGTTCAGTGGAGGACCAAGGGGACGCTCATCGTCAGGAGGCAAAGGCACGCGAAAATGACGAAACACCAAAGTCAACAGACAAGGATAAGGGATATGCACAGATTTAGTGGTCTTGCGAATACACTCGAAAGAGTCCATCTTATCGAGTATAACGCGAGCCCAATTAATCTCGCAACCCAAGAATAGAGCGTAAATCAACTTTAGGAAGGGCTGGGATGGCAGAGAAGATGAGCCGTACTTGGGAAGCAAGCACGACTTCAGAATGAGATTGAGGACCCATGCATTTGGCTTAAATGATTTAGATGGAACACCAATGAAAGCTGGAGGGATCACATGGAAGATAACAGCTAGAACAGACTGATCCAAAGAGGAGATATCATCAACTGAGATGTCTGACGGGAGGAGACCAGACGACGAACAACCAAGCAACTCCCCCAAGATTTCTACCATGAGGACTATAGGAGTCCCCAAGACAGTAGTCTCGATGGAGTGGCTCTCATCGTAGTGGCCCCGGACACGATTTGCATAGAATAGTTTGACCATGCGAGGATAGGGTCGAGGGTTCGCCTTAGGGTCGAAGCGAAGGTAGTCTAGGAGCCCACTATAGGATATGAGATCAGCTAAGCCAAGGAAGTCAGAAAACTGAACATAGTGCTCCAATAGCATCGGGCCGTGCTCAATACAGTTGTAGGCCGCTAAACACATAGGGTCATCACGACACAATGATATGTCAACACCACCAGCTGGCATTGGGGCCTTTCCCTTAGGCTGTCGAGTCCTAGGGCGAGGTGGAGGAGTGGGTTCCCTATGGCCAGACTCATCCTCGGGTCTAAACTCAGTGTCAGAATCAGGAGGAGTGGAGGGGGTATGGAGTATAGGCTTTCTAGACTTAGAATGTTTACCGGGTTTGACGGTCGCCCTCCTCTGCTTCTTCAGAGGAGGCGAAGACAGAGAAGCTTGGGTTGATTTAGCTCGGCGTTTGGGTTTAGACGGATTCCTAGGCTGTGAAGGCCCTACGGTCATGGGGGATGCCCCAGAGGAAGAGATAGGAATCCTCGTCTTTGCCATGATCGTGGCACAACGAGATCAATCAATCGATACAACCCTAAGCAACGAAACCCTAACAGATGAAAGAAATTTCGAAATAAACAAACCCTAGATCAGAAATTCGAAACCCTAGCCCTAGAACTGGAAAATAGACCTAGGAGGAAACCCTAGATGAGAGGGAGTATACCTAGGAGGAAGACGACGAAGATCGGCGACGGAGGATGGTCGGAAGAACGCCTGAGTTGATCGAAAGATGAAGAGACTCGAGCGGGGTTGGGGGTTTTTCGAGCTGGAGAAGATGGAGCAACCGACTAAAATGAAAAAAGAATCGATTAGATTGAACTTAAGTCGGTCGAAATCGCGAAATGACGTGACTGCCCCTGATCACTTAGTCGGTCTAAGTTCAAACGCTGACCGACTAGATGACGATCTAGTCGGTCGGTTAACGAGCTTGAACCGACTAAAAGTGAAACAGAGACAAATCGAAGATTCCATGAATGAGAATTAGTCGGTCTACGTTCAAATACTGACCGACTAGATCTAAATCTAGTCGGTCGGTAAGTAAACTTGAACCGACTAAAAGATCTAAGCTGGAGAGGAAATCCTAATAGCTTGAGTTAGTCGGTCTGAGTTCTTTTACTAACTGACTAGATACGAATCTAGTCGGTTGGTGATTGAACTGATACCGACTAAAGGAGTTCAAAAGTTTAGAGATAGAGCTAGTCGGTCTGAGTTCATTAGCTGACCGACTAGATGCAAATCTAGTCGGTTGGTTGATGAACTGAGACCGACTAGATGAGTCCAAAAATTGACAATTAAGTTCTCTCCTCAATACACTTGGACGATACATCGTAATCCTCTCAAAAATCATCTAAACTACCCCATTAAACATCGAAATATCAAATATGACATTCAAACATGAATTCGAGCAAAAATTCAAAATATCACATAAAATCCCGAAAAATCCAATAAGTCTAGCATGAACGAAATATTGCGAAATATAATAGCATGCAAGATTATTGAATGAAACATGAATCCTATATCTCGGATTCACCTATAATCCCCAATTCTCGACGCAACCGCACAAAGGAGTCCTCCTTTAGGGGTTTTGTGAAAATATCGGCGATTTGCTTTTGGGTTTTAACATACACTAAAATGATGTCCTTTTTAGCAACATGATCATCTAAAAAGTGGTGTCGGACATCTATGTGTTTCGAACGGGAATGGTGTACCGGGTTCTTGGAAAGACATATTGCACTTTGGTTGTCAACCATGATAGGGCAAGTATCACAGTTTATACCAAAGTCTTTAAGTGTGTGTCTCATCCAAAGAACTTGAGCACACGCGGCACCGGCGACAATATATTCCGCCTCGGTGGTTGAAAGTGATACCGAATTTTGCTTCTTGGAAAACCAAGAGACAAGGGAATTTCCTATAAAATGGCAAGTGCCACTGGTACTCTTCCTGTCGAATTTGCATCCCGCATAATCAGCGTCACTATATGAGACTAACTCTTATGTGCTAGATTTCGGATAAAGTAATCCAAAATCTAAAGTGTAACTTAGATAGCGAAAAATACGTTTTACCGCTACTAAGTGAGAATACTTAGGTTGAGACTGATAACGAGCACAAATACACACGGCAAACATGATATCGGGCCTACTAGCGGTAAGATAAAGTAAACTACCTATCATACCTCGATATAGAAGAATGTCTACATCTTTTCCGCCCGTATCTTTATCAAGATGCGTTGTAGTGCTCATAGGAGTCTTTTTCCCGGAGGCACTCTCCATTCCAAATCGCTTTAGCAACTCCACCGTATACTTCGTTTGGTGGATGAAGATTGCATCGTCCATTTGGCGAATTTGGAGACCTAAGAAATACTTGAGCTCACCCATGTGGCTCATCTCAAATTGTTCCTTCATCACATTAGAAAACTCTTCACAAAGAGCAAAGTTAGTAGCACCGAAAATGATATCATCAACATAAATTTGAACTAAAATTATATCATTATTCGAATGCTTAACAAAAAGTGTTGAATCAGCTTCACCCATTTTAAAATTCAAATCCAAAAGAAAATTCTTTAGGCGATCATACCAAGCTCGATGAGCTTGTCTCAAACCGTAAAGAGCTTTCTTTAGTTTAAAAACATGATTTGGAAAATTTTCATTTACGAAGCCCGGAGGTTGAGAAACATAAACTTCCTCAACAACATCTCCGTTTAAAAATGCACTTTTAACATCCATTTGAAATAATTTGAAATCTTTATGGCATGCAAAAGACAATAACAATCTAATTGATTCTAATCTAGCTACCGGAGCGAAGGATTCTTCGAAATCAATACCTTCCTCTTGTCGATAACCTTGAGCTACTAACCGAGCTTTGTTCCGGACGACGACTTGGTTTTCGTCGGTTTTGTTCTTGAAGATCCACTTTGTCCCTATAACGGTGCGGTTCTTCGATGGCAATGGAACAAGCTCCCAAACTTCATTCCTCTCGAATTGAATGAGTTCCTCCTCCATGGCTAAGATCCAAGCGCTATCTTCGCATGCTTCATTAACATTCTTTGGCTCTATCGAGGAGGCAGAGGCACAATGAGCGAAGTAGTTCACTTGCGATCTCGTTTTGACACTATCATGGATATTGCCAATGACTTGCTTATGAGGATGGTCACTAATGGTATGAAGCCGTTTGGGAATACCTTGGTCACTAGGAACATTCTCAACAACTTCATTAGACGGGTTAGTCTCAATAGAATCAATAGAATCATTAGAGTTAGAATTACCAATTGAATCACATAAGACATCCATAGAGTCATCATCATTAGTAATTCTAGTTGGAACAAATCCTTCATTAAATGACACATGAAGCGACTCCTCGATCGTTGAGGTTCGTTTGTTGAATATCCGGTAGGCTTTGCTACGCGAAGAATATCCAACAAAAATCCCCTCATCGGATCTTGGATCGAATTTGTCCAAACTACCATACATGTTCTTAATAAAACATTTCGAACCAAAAACACGAAAATGTTTAACTTGAGGCAACCTACCAAACAACAATTCATAACAAGTTTGTTTAGTGCCGGGCCTCAAAAGTATTCTATTAAACACATAGCAAGCGGTATGTACTGCTTCCGCCCAAAATCGATGGCTAAGTTGGCTATCATCAAGCATAGTGCGAGCACACTCCACTAGCGTCCTATTCTTTCTCTCAACTACACCATTTTGAGGAGGTGCACGAGGGAAAGAGAAGGTGTGTGTAATACCAACTTCATCACAAAATGTCTCAAAAGACTCATTCTCAAATTCCCCTCCATGATCACTACGAATAGTGACAATGGTGGTTCCGATGAGATTTTGTACTTTCTGAACAAAAATTGTGAAGTTTTCAAAAGCTTCATTTTTATTACACAATGAAAATACCCAAGTAAACCTAGAAAAGTCATCAACGATGACAAGTCCATATCTAGCATTATCTAATGAAGCAACTCTAGTTGGCCCAAACAAATCTAGATGTAATAGCTCTAGAGGCCGCTTAGAAGAAATGCATTTCTTAGGTTTAAATGAAGATTTTGGAAGCTTGCCTCGTTGACACAAGTCACAAAAGCTTTTCTTTTGAAAAACAAGCTTAGGGAAGCCTCTAATAGAATTTAACTTGGAAAGCTTAAAAAGTGTTCCAAAGTTCACATGACCAAAATGTCGATGCCATAAGTGTTGTTCACTTGTGTTGGCAATAAGACATTGTTCATGTGATCTTGGAAGATCTAGGATATATATATCCTTATGGCGTGTGCCGGAAAACAATAATTCATTATTATCTTTTCTTAAAATATGGCACATTCCTTTCGCAAAGTTAACTTTGTAACCTTTGTCACAAAGTTGACTTATTGAAATAAGATTGTGGTTTAATCCTTTAACAAGGTAAACATCACATATAATGGGTTTAGAAGGATTACCCACTTTACCAACACCTATGATGGTTCCGCTCTCGTTGCCTCCAAATACGACGCGGTTTTCATTTGCAATGGGAACCACTCCGGAGAGCAATTGAGCGTCACCCGTCATGTGTTTTGAATACCCGCTATCGAGTATCCAATTTCTCTTGGAGCTAAATTTAAATTTGTTGCTCCGTTCCTTTTTCTTGAGTACCTATAGATATGGAATGTCGTATCATGGTACCCAAGGTCATTGGGTCCAAAAGATTAGACCTATGGAAGCCAAGTCCAATTGGACTTAGACTTCCCCACATAATTTCTACTATGCACAACATTCGAAAAATAAGCATTCATATAAACTTGTTTTTCATCCATGCTTGTGTCCTTTGGGCTTCAAATAGTGAAAATCTTGGGAGCCCTCATCCTATTGGGTGCATGCATGCGTTGTTGGTTTCTACGTGATGCATGTCGTGGATAGGCATAAGGAACATGATGGAATGGTGCATGCGGATAATTATTCATATGATGTTTTGGGTGAACATATGCATGTGAGGGAACACGTGCGTGAGGGTGTCTCACATGGTGTGCACGTGCCCGTGAATGTGTTGCATAAAAATCATCATATGTGTGAGCCGGTGGAGTAGGACGTGTGTTCCTACGTGGCATGGTATTTGTGTACATGTAGGCATGACCCTTCTTTGGAGGTACACCCAAAGTGGGTTTCTTTCCAAAAGAGGGTGTGTGCGAAGTGGAAGCACCATTGGTAGATGAACTACCAATAGAGTGTTTGCTCCCACTCGGTGAGGCATCGGAAGTAGGCCTAACAAAAATAGTGGCCGATTTGGATGAACTCCCTATCTTATACCCCAAGCCAATGTGGTGATTGCCCGGAAGTAAATCATTTAGGATGTTATCCAAATGGTCTTTACCCTTATTGAATTTATTAATTCGGCCTATCGTGCACTCATATTTCTCGGTGAGAGAATGCATCAAAGCACCCAAAGTGGATATTTGCGATGTGAGCACATAAACACGAGACTTGAGATTTTCATTCTCAATACTCAAAGTCGAGTTTTGAGAAGTCAAATCCGCTATCCTATGTTCTTCCGAATCCTCAACACTAACATGTTCAAGTTTAGATTTGAGATTAACAATCTCATTTCTTAACTCTTCAACAACGGTGTCGTTGTTGGTGATGATAGTATTAGGCGAGGTTTGAATGCTAGCTAGGTCATCTTTTACTTTAGTATACCTATTTACTAATTTAGTATACTTAGACCATAATTGAGAATTAGCATTCCTAAGGTCATCCATAGTTACCTCATCGCCTTCGTCATCACTATCATCGGAAGAGGAGGATCCTTGATCATGCTCCTCTCTCGCCATGAAGCACATGTGCGCTTGCTCCACTTTCTCATCATCCGACTCTCTGCTTGAGGAATCCTCGGAGTCGGTGAATGTTGCTCCGACAAGTCCCTTTTTGTACCCCTTTTTGTACTTCTTGGACTTATCGAATTTCGACGCCTTCCACTTCTCCTTTTGCTTATTTAGACGACACTCTGCTTTCATGTGTCCTGGCTTATTGCACTTGAAACACAAAGGAGAGGAGGAGGCGTTAGAAGAACCAAATTTAGCTTTGTTCTTATAGTTACCTTTTCGGAAGAAACGGTTGAACTTCTTGGCCATGAGTGCCATGGACTCCAAGTCCAACTCGTTTTCCGAGTCTTCATCATCGGTTGATGTGGATGTTGATGGAGCGGCCTTGAAAGCAATAGCCTTCTTCTTTGGCTCGTCTTGCTTTAGGTAGGACTTCATCTTTTCCTGCATTTTAACTTGCTATCCTTGCGTACCTC
Organism: Scilla litardierei; assembly: GCA_030789695.1. NCBI lineage: Eukaryota > Viridiplantae > Streptophyta > Magnoliopsida > Asparagales > Asparagaceae > Scilla > Scilla litardierei. Next base: position 766,826,481 of record CM061142.1, read on the forward strand.
GTATGACATTAAAGTAACAATTAGTTGAACTACGGTGTACTTATTCATATCATTACCTTCCTCGATGGCGAAGGTACGCTTTTCCAAACTAGAAGGAAGTCCTTCGATAAGTTTCTAACACTTCTCCTTTTGGGTGTAGGTTTTGCCGAGAGCTTCCAACTCGTTTATGATGTCGACGAAGCGAGCATAATACTCCTTCATCTTCTCACCCTGTTGCATATGAAACATTTCGTAATCTTTGTTAACAACAACGAGTTTAGAGTCTCTTACCCAACTCGTCCCTTCATGTAGTATGAGGAGGGAGTTCCAAATTTGATATGCACTCTTACATGTGCATATTTTATTGAAGTCCTCGGGCTCTAATGTGCATTGCAAGGCGTTCATTGCCTTGGCATTGCTTACCTCCGCGGTGACCTCTGTGGTTGTCCACTCCTCAAAGTCTTCTTCGGCGGGCTCGACGTATTCCTTCATCGTGGTCCTCCATAGAGATGCACTCCAGAGGAAACTTTCCATCCGGCATTTTCAGTACCCGTAGTTGGTACCGTTGAAGAATGGAGGCCTCGTTGAGGAATGTCCTTCCATCACCGAAGATGCTCCTTCACGGTTCCTGAAGGTGCCATAGTCGGAAGGTGGACGCACGGTCTTGTTGTCGTTGGCAGACATAGCTAAGTATTTGGCTCTAATACCAAATGTAATGCCCTACAAGCTACTGCACAAGTACTAGAGGGGGGGGGGGGTGAATAGTACTTTAAAAATAACGAGGAGTATAATTCCTAATTATCGTGCAAACAACTACCAAATCAATTTGCGGAAGCTTAAATTGATGACAACAACAAAATTAACAATGCTAACAATAGATATTACTGGGTTCAGATCCACCCAAGTCTCCCCGACTTGTTCCCGGTGATCCTACGTCCCAACCACCCGGATCCCCTCCGGATACTTAGGTTAGAAACCCTAACCCAAGATTTCCACTATGATATCTTGTGAAAAACCTTCACAAGATCAAATCATACATGCAATAGCAATAGTGAATCTCACAACCCGGGATCACAACCTTCTCTCACAACCGAGAGAATCAATAAGCAATATAAATGAGTTTATAATGAAATAAACAACAACTTACCACAAGACCTATACCTTGATTATTCTTACCAAATAGGTGCAAGGAGGGATTTGAGGAAGAGAAAGTCACCAAGACCTAGCACCACTGAAATGAGCAGCAATGGGTGCCTAGGAGTGATTATGAGACTTGAATCAAGCTAGAGCTTGAATGGCTCACCAAGAACAAACTTCTCTCAAGATGGATTCTAGATCTAGAAAGAGAGAGAATGGATTTCTTGTGAGGACGAGAGCTTTGGAAATGAGTGAGAATCTCTAACTCTTTCAATCTCTATGAATCTCTTAATGGCAGCTCTAAACTAGAAAGAAATGACCAAGCTTTGTATTTATAGGGTCCCATAAAAACGAGTTAGGTCAAATCCCAAAGGATAGAAATCTGAAGCAGTTAGTCGGTCAAAGAACAACCACTGACCGACTAGTTCATCAACTAGTCGGTCGGTCAAATAACATGGACCGACTAAGTGATGAACAGTGAAGAGATTGAATTTCAGACCTAGAAATCTAGTCGGTCCAAGAAGACTGTCTGACCGACTAGTTTCACAACTAGTCGGTCGGTCAGTGAACTTAGACCGACTAAGAGTCAAAAACAATTAGTCTGATTACAAATTGATTTAGTCGGTCCAAGAACAAATGTTGACCGACTAGATCATCAACTAGTCAGTCGCCAAATGTTCTTAGACCGACTAACGATAAACAGTATCTTAGGAGAAAATTGGCATGTACAGTAAAGCTCAACTAGTCGGTCAAAGAAGCATCACTGACCGACTAGTTCACAAACTAGTCGGTCGGTGAGTCAACGTAGACCGACTAACTGTAAACAGTACTGAGCAAGAAAAGATTAACAGACACTAGTCGGTCCAAGATGCTTTGTCGACCGACTAGATCACCATCTAGTCGGTCAGTTCTTCTTCTTGAACCAACTAACATGCACAAAAAGTCCGAATCGAAGCGCGATGCTTCGAGGAAGTTAGAATGGACTTCTACTAAGATCCTAGAGCTAAGATATGAGCGTAATGAAGATAGAAATGTAAGATATACTCAAGGCTTAACATTCTATAGATCGAAACTAAAAGACTATACATAAAACCTTAAAGAACGGTCTTCGAGAGCTTCGATCAAATCTTCCTGACTTCCAAAATGGTCCAAAAGCTTCAACGAAGCTTTAGGCATTGAATACGATCTTTGAGAAGTCTTGAGATGTCGCTTTGAGTGTTCTCGTGAATTTGGTGACGATCTCCATAACTGCGCTCACAAATTGTTAGTTCATGAATTATTTATGTTTGCTCATCATCCAAAACCAAATCCAGGGAGTCCAATACTCAACACAAAGATCGGAACAGCTCGACTTCCCCTCCAAGTTTGCCAGACGTGCGACAATCTCGCTCGTCATCCGTGAAATCTGCCTTGTCGAACAAGAAGGGCGTCTTTCACCCCCAGCCTCTCCGATTGGTCGCATGTTCCCCTCCAATCTCGCCTTTCGAGCAGCCAGCTCGCTCATCGCCCTCCAAGGTCACCCCCGACCGAGGCAAGAGGGGCAACCATAGAGGCCTGGCGGCTTTGAGCTTAAGTTACAATCTCGGTGCCCACAGGGAGGAACTAAGCGACCCCATGTGCAGCCCCACTCCTTGGATGCACCTTGATGTCCCTTCAACTTATCGAAAACGACAAATGTCCTTGTACGAGAACATCACTGCCACTTTCACCGCTCGACGGCCTGACAAAGAGCCCCTGGTCGTTGCGTCGTCTGACACCCTGATAAAAGCACCCATGGCCGTTGCACCGTCTGACATCTGACATCCTTGGTCGAACCTTCTGCAGTCTGACACGCCAGCTCAGTCGAACCCAACGGCCTTACTCAGCTATAAATACTCCTCCACTTCCACCGAGAAAAGGGTTGGTTTGTCGAATTATAAACTCTCACTCACACACGAGCAAATATCATCCACATAATTTGTTCTTCCATTCAAGCTCGCCACGTAAGATCGACTTACCTCTAGCTCGGCCTACTTGTCCAAGTCACATTTCTAAGCCCTTATTCTGTCTTAAGCATCGGAGAGCCTAAGGGTTGGAACCCAACCCCACCTTTCTGAGGAGCTGGTCTTTGCGCAGGAAAGCTCCTCCAAGTAGCGAGCAACCGGAGACTAACTCTTGGAGAGCGGCGAATAAAGGGCGACCTTGCAGGATTGATCCCGAGATCATCCTCCGAAGTGTGCTTGGTCTCTACACCCCTCACAAGTTGTAAACAACCTACCTAATCACCCCTTTACTTGTAACCATCGTGCCCTTGGTTCCCCATTAATACAAATTCATTGTGAGTGGATCTTACCCCGCAACAATTGGCACCGTCTGTGGAAAACTTAGGGTCATACCCATGTCAAATTCCATACCCATCAATAGCAGTCCCAACTGTGGTAAAGCACCCATGGAAGAGGAGTCACACTCTTACATGATGACTCCATCGACGGTCTTACCCCCTGAAGGGATGGCTGAGGCCATTCAGGCCTCAGCCCGTGCTCTCCACCAAAGTTTTGAGGCCTTCACCAAAATGATGGACTTCGATGCAGCCAGAGCCAGGGCTACCCCAAGCCCCTCTGAACCCCTGAACCTGAGGCGAAACCTTCGTCCTCAGTTCGAAGAAGAAGCAGCTGCTCAACAAAGAGGGCTCGCCGAAGAAATAGCTGCCTATCAAAAACTCCTTGATGAAGAAGCGGGGGCCGCTCGGTAGTGGCGGCTCGACGAAGAAGCTGTTGTCCAACTAAGATGCCTAGAGGACGAGGCAGAAGCCGCTCAACAAGTGCGTCTAAACGAAGAAGCTACCCGTCGACGCCTCCGATTCATCAACGCTAAGCACAAGAGGCTCCGGAGGGCTAAAACCGAGCCACGGGCTCATATCCTCCCCTCCCTCAAATTTCGAGGCAAGCTCACGAACTCCGCCCTCGATAGGCTCCGGAGTGCTAGGGCCAAGCTACGGGCTCGTACCCTCCCCTTCCTCAAATTCCGAGGCAAGCTTACAAGCTTAGCCCTCGATGGACTCCGGAGGGCTAGGGCTAAGCTATGGGCTTGCACCCTCCCCTCCCTCAAATTTCAGAGAAACCTTACGAGCTTTGCCCTCGATAGCCTCCCGAGGGCTAGGGCCGAGCGACGGGCTCGTACCGTCCCCTCCCTCAAATTTTGGGGCAAGCTTACGAACTTCGCCCTCGATAGGCTCCGGAGGGCTAGGGCCGAGCTACATGCTCGTACCCTCTCCTTCCTCAAATTTCGGAGCAAGCTGACGAGCTTTGCCTTCGATAGGATCCGAAGGGCTAGGGCCGAGCTACGGGCTCGTACCCTCCCCTTCCTCAAATTCCGGGACAAGCTCACGAGCTTCGCCCTCGATATGCTCCAGAGGGATAGGACCTAGCTACGTGCTCGTACCCTTCCATACCTCAAATTCTCAGGCAAGCTCACGAGCTTCGCCCTCAATAGGCTCCGGAGGGCTAGGGCCGAGCTACGGGCTCTTACCCTCCCCTCCCTCAAATTCCAAGGCAAGCTTACGAGCTTCGCCCTCGATAGGCTCCAGAGGGCTAGGGCCGAGCTACGGGCTCGTGCCCTCCCCTCCCTTAAATTTCAGGGAAAGCTCACGAGCTTCATCCTCGGTAGGCTCCGGAGGGCTAGGGCCGAGCTACGAGCTCGTGCCCTCCCCTCCCTCAAATTCCGGGGCAAGCTCACGAGCTTCTCCCTCGATAGGCTCCGGAAGGCTAGGGCCGAGCTATGATCACTCCATATTTTACACCTTTTTTCTGCATATTTGCATGCCATTTTGGTTGCTCATATTGCGATTTTCACGATTATTCGATGATATTGTGTTACTTTTCACTATTTCTTGTTTTTGTCGGATTTCAGGAAATATGAGCAATTGGGAGCAAAAATGAGCTTAAAGGACTTGCACGCATAACAGAGCATCGCTCATGGACTTATTGAGGACCTATCAGCGATAGAAGACGTGTGGAAGAAGAAAGAACGTCGTAGGAGCGACGGGGAAGCGAAAAGATGAAGTTTGGGCATTTTCAGCATGCCACTCGGCCGAGTGAAGGACTCACTCGGTCGAGGAAAGAATCCCACTCGGACGGCCAGATCGGACACGCAATTACTTGAAGATTAGCGTGCACTCAGCCGAGTGACGACATCCCACTCGGCCGAGTATGGAGACACCACTCGCCCGAGTGGCACACGAACGACGGCATCCAAAAGACCAGACTTACTGTAATCTGTCAGTCGACTACGAGCTTCGACTCGGCCGAGTAACAAAAGCCCCTCGGCCGAGTGACATTTGCCACTCGGCCGAGTGATGCCGAGGACACACATCGCCCAGAATTTTAGACTGCCTCTTACTATTTTGAAATCTGCTATCATTCTAGCCATCAAAGTATTTTTCTCATATTTTTTGTGGATAGTAGACTTCATGACGATTCCAACGTCAGCAAGAACGCGCAAATCGGAGGTCGGATGAAATCTGGGGAATTTCTGCAAGTCGACGCTGCAGTGCTGGAATTCTCACTCGGCCGAGTGAGCTTTCCCCACTCGGCCGAGTCGTAACTTGCCCAGAATCCAAGTTGTACGCAGACTGTGTTTCAGGCGCGGGTTTCAGAGGTTGTTTGGAGGAGTTTTGCTAGGGTTTTTGGGGGCTATTTAAGGGGGTTTGTAGCCGTCATTGATGGGGGTTCCCATATGTTTTCTTAGGATTATTTTAGAGGTTAGGCCATGCCCTAGGCCCCCTCTTGGATCAAAAAGCTTGTATTTGGATTGAAGATCTTCATCAAAGCTAAGTATTTTTATTCTTATTATTTGAATCTTTGATTTGCTATCTTTTTACATGCAAGCAATGGTTTTTTTTATTCTCATATCGTTATTGCTATGCTTGGTTGATTGTTGTTCTAGGGATGTGGATGAACCCTACGGATCTAATTTCATATTTGTAATGAATAGATTTCTAAATTGCTAGAATTTCTACGAGGTTAGGTTGTGGTTGATTTATTACGGATAGCTAGGAATTTCCATCGATTTGGGGTTTGCCAGAGATTGGATTCCTATCGATGGGAAGGCCTAGATATTCGATTTAGATTTATAATCGAGATTCGCTAGACTTGGTTTGCAAGAGATTGGACCAAAGCTAGCATATTTATTATAGATCTATACACATATTCGTTTGCAAGAGATTGGACGAATATGAACTATCACAACCTAGATCGTAACTCGAGTTTGCACGAGAGTGGGCTCGAGGGGTGATTGAACAATGATGTCGAACCTAATGCTAGTGGCTTAGATTAGGGTTTGCACGAGAGTGGGCCCTAATCTAGGTTGCTATAGACCGGCAATAGCGCGAGAGCGTGAGCTTGGTTCTCTATTCAGTTACGACTAGTTCACCTCGACACAAGTCTAGTAATATTGAGATTTACTATTTACAAGGATGAATGACGACCCGTAGTGGGGATTTCCTAGCCCTAGACACTTTTATTATCTTATATTTGAATCGATATTTTATCCAACTTCTCTATCACTGACACAGACATCCATCACCATTTCCAGTATATCATTCCATACCCATCTCCACCAATAAAACATTCGTAGTTGAGCCAACCTAGGATAGATTGGAACCAACACCACCTCTTTGTATTCGATACCCGCTCGCCACTACACCGTACGCTTGCGGTAAAACTACAATCGTTCTACGGGTGTATATCCGGGGCTCGACCAAGCTACGGGCTCGTGCCCTCCTCTCCCTTAAATTTCGAGGCAAGATCGTGAGCTTTGCCCTCGATAGGCTCCTGAGGGCTAAGGCCGAGCTACGGGCTCATACCCTCCCCTCCCTAAAATTCCGAGGCAAGCTCACGAGCTTCGCCCTTGATAGGCTCCGAAGCACTAGGGCCGAGCTACAGGCTCGTACCCTCCCATCCCTCAAATTCCAGGGCAAAGATTACGAGCTTCACCCTCGATAGGCTTCGGAGGGTTAGGGCCGAGCTACGGGCTCATATCCTCCCCTCCCTCAAATTTCGGGGCAAGCTCACGAGCTTCGCCCTCGATAGGCTCCGAAGGGCTAGGGCTGAGCTACGGGTTCGTATCCTTCCCTCCCTCAAATTCCGGGACAAGCTCAAAAGCTTTGCCCTCGATAGGCTTCGGAGGGCTAGGGCTGAGCTACGGGCTCGTACCCTCCCCTCCCTCAAATTCTAGGGCAAGCTTACGAGCTTCAGCCTCGATAGGCATCGGAGGGCTAGGGCCGAGCTACGGGCTCGTACCCTCCCCTCAATTTCCAGGGCAAGCTTACGAGCTTCGTCCTCGATATGCTCTAGAGGGCTAGGGCGAGCTACGGGCTCGTGCCCTCTCCTCCCTCAAATTTCAGGGCAAGCTTACGAGCTTCGCCCTCGATAGGCTCCGGGGAGGCTTGGGCCGAGCTACGGGCTTACGCCCTCCCCTCCCTCAAATTTCGTGGCAAGCTTACAAGCTTCGCCCTCGATAGGCTCCGGAGGGCTAAAGCAGAGCTATGGGCTCGTACCCTCCCCTCCCTCAAATTCTGGGGCAAAGCTTACGAGCTTCGCCCTCGATAGGATCCGGAGGGCTAGGGCTGAGCTACGGGCTCATACCCTCCCCTCCCTCATTCCGGGGCAAGATTACAAGCTTCGCCCTCGATAGGTTCCGACGGGCATGCATCTATCTATACTCTCGACATCCATCACGATCTCCCCCCATCTCTCGTCTGCCCCAAATGTCGGGGGCACACATAAGGGCAAGGCTAAGAGGCAACGCCAAGTCACACCTTTCTACAAAATGGAGTTGGGACAAGTATTTTCATTCATAAAAAATGTTCGAGATATACAAGTATTTCTGGGGGCCGACCACACCTCGTCCGACACCACAAAAAACCCAAAACCCCAAAACATAAACAAAGTCCTAAATCAAGGCCCCGAGACCGGCCCTTAACCCCCACAAAAAAGATCATGCGACGCCCTGGCCGCCCTCGCCCTGGTCGCCCACATCATGGTTGCCTCCGCCCGAGCCTTCACCACCTCCCCCCTATGTGCTACTCCTAGCTTGTTGCTCTGTCGCCGTCGCTTCTTCCTCGTCCGGCGTAGCCACCTCCTCCTCTTCGTCATCATCCGAGGCCTGCAGCCTCGAGAAATCAACCTCAACCAAGGGATAAAGGTTCCCCATCCTTTCCTTTATCCTCTGGAGGCATGCCTCCCATCCCTCCAAAAATCTCTTCTCCTTCATCACCGCCATCGCCAGGACGAGCTCCGTCGTCTGATAGTGTCGAATCGCCTCCACCTGCTTAGCCTTAAGCACGGCCTTCCCCGACACCACCAGCTGCTCCAGCTCCACTGCCCTCTTATTTTCCTGCTCGAGGGTAGCCTCTACCTCGACTCGGCGGGCCTCTTCAGACTAAGCCTTCTTCTCGAACTCCTCCAAACATGCGTCTTGTTTCTGGATCGTCACCCTTTGTGCGGCATATGATTCATGCAGCCTCTCTAGCCGGGCCTTGTGCCGCGTGGATCTCTCCTCGGTCACTCTCTTCACTCCTTCCAGTTCGACCTTCTTCCTCCCAACTGCGGCCTCGGCCTTGTTTATCCTAGTGGTATGGCGCTGAAGGGAGACCAGCATAGCATTCGCCTACACACCGAAGATAGAAAGAAGATTAGAGCGCACACACAAACAGAGCTGTATCTTAAAAAGAGAAGTCCGGACCGACCTGCATATTTGCCAGATGGCCGATGTAACGACTGGTTTTTGTATGATTGGATTATCAGTGTGTTTTGCTTGTGATGGTGGGTTCTCTCCTTGTGTGGTTTCCATTACCATAGTCCTCGCTTTCATTCATCTCGTTGAGATTTCCTATCTTTCGTTTTCATCCCTTTTGATGTGATCTTCTAGGTTCTTCCTTAGAATCATTGAACTCGGAGTAAGTCACTCGTGACGAGCTTCATATCGATCATATCTTAGAGTATAAATCGATCTTAGAAGCCATAGAAATCTTCCCGAAGCTTCGCGCTTCGAATCGGCACTTTTCGTGCACGTTAGTTGGTTCAAGAAGATCAACCGACCGACTAGATTCCAATGTAGTCGGTCAGGAAATCAACTGGAACCGACTAGTTCATTCAATCAATTATTCTGGAGTTATTCTTTACTCTTAGTCGGTCTAAGAACAACCATCGACCGACTAGATGCTAAACTAGTCGGTCAGGAATCCTTCTCAGACCGACTAACTCTCATTTCCTTGATCTCTCTCAGAATTCAGCCTTTAGTCGGTCAATGAACACTCACCGACCGACTAGTTCTCAAACTAGTCGGTTGACAAGCCTTCACAGACCGACTAACTCATAGTCCAGTTTTCCTGAGCGAGCTACTGTTTACTCTTAATCGGTCCATGTTGAACGACCGACCGACTAGATCCTCAACTAGTCGGTCACCAATCCTTCTTTGACCGACTAATCAGCCCAGGAAACCCTAGTTTTGCCCTAGCCGCCACACTCTTCTATAAATACGCCCCAAACATTTTCTTCTTCTTCCTCATCACCCCAAACCCTAATTTCTCCCCCATTGAGCCCCCTTCTTCCCCAAACCATTGATCCTTCATCCCAAGCTCATCCATCATCATCCAAACCCTCATTTCACATATCCTACCCCTCCTCAACCTCAAACCCTCATCAAATCCCCAAAAGCCTCATCCAAACCCATTTCTCCAGATTTCCCCCATTTCCAGATCTGAGCCGGATCGTTCTTCCGTCGCCATGGTTCTCGGCGTCGTTCCTCCGCTTCTTCACGGGTAGTATTCTTCCTTTAATAATCTCATAACCCACACTTGATATTTGTGAAACCCTAATAAAATGGATCATTAGAAATCGTAGGGTTCGATTGTGAATACGGATTAGTTACCATTCTAATGTTGTTTTTCCATGACAGTGATCCATTCCCGTAGATAACAAATTTGTGTGATGTGCCTACGTTGATCGTTCTCCTCGGTGCCAGGCAAGTGAAACTTGCTACCCTTGTTGTTTAGGCCGTGCTTAGGCCATTACCTTGTTTTAGCGTAAAAGAGACTAGACAGTGAAAGGATAGCTGTCTGGACGCCATTGACCTAGCTTGACAACGAAGCTTGGTCCGTCACCCTCATCATGCTTGTATGTCACGTTTAATTTCCCTTAACAGTACGCGTATTAAATGTTCATGTCATCCATGCATCCTTAACTGCTATTGCATTTTGCCTGTCACGTTTAATTTCAATTAACGGTACGCGAATATGTTCATGTCATTGCATTTTGCCTGCCATGTTTAATTCAATTAACGGTGCGCGAATTATCTGCTCATGTCATTGCATGCTTGAAAACTCAACGTGATTGCGTAGCATCGCTACATACTAGTGCTACTTGTTCCGGCTAGGTGCACCCCTACGCCATACTTGTTAAATACACTTTCTGGCTCGTGTTCCAGAAGACGAGCTCAACACAGCCTGCGGGCAATAGGGCACTCGTTGAGTGATCCCTTGTACTTGACACTTGAATACAGCCTGCGGGCAATAGGGCATCCATGTGTGGGTGATCCCTTGTAGTTGTTACTTGACAATACTTGTCACACTTACCACTTGTACTTGTCCGTGTTTTACTTGTAAAACTTGTTATCCATGACATACTTGTTACTTGCTACTTGTACTTTACTTGTCACTTCCATACTATACTTGCCCTGCCATGCATCATACTATAACTGCTAGGTTGTTAGTTTACCTTTCTTTCAGTTTCCTTGCACAAGTCTTTCCAGACTTGCTGACATGTGCCTCTCTCTCTTTTGGGTGTCACATGTTAGACCCAGAGCCAGAGCTTTGTTGCAGGGGATATGGTGTTGCTGATGCTGCTGTTTGCTGTGGTGGTGAGTGGGCACCAGGGGCCTGTCTTGAAGACCGCTCATGTTCACTTCTTTGTTTAGGTTTTGCTGTTAGTTGTTGGTGCGTGGCACCTTTGTATGTATGTTATACCTTGTTGGCCATGTTTGGGCCTTAGACTCTTTTCCTTTTAGCCTGGTGGCTTTTCTGTGATATTGTAATTCATTCAATGGATAATCAGAGATTTCTCTTTTGTCTCTTTCCTTTATTATTATTGTTGTTTCGTTTGCATTGCAAGGACCTGCCATATGATAATTTATACGCTTATCGGACTTGGAGTTTCACATCTTCAAGTCTGAGCGGACCTTCTCACGTCTCGCCTCCACATTTTTGGGAAGCGGGGCGTGACAGGTTTTATTGGTGGCCCATGCAGGTCCATTTGTAAATGTGAACTATCGGAACAACGATAATAATTAAAGAATGTCCATTAAACGAATTAGAACATCCAAATTATAAGCCCGGAGTCTAGGTTTTTAGCGTCCCTATGTCTTAGGTGGCTAATAGACGTGTTAGAGCACCTGTCCCAGCTTGATAGGAAATCCATTAGGACAGGACTATAGTGAGACTTAGTTAGAAGTTTGTGCTTGCTAGTTAGAGGCCTCTGATTGTTTGTTAGACTTCATGCTAGTGATTGATATGATAGTCTTAAAAGTTACCTTAGTGGTTCCTGTCTAGCTCCGACCACGATAGACTCCTAGGATTTCTTTAGCCGTTCGCTTGGGTTCATCGATTTCGGGCCCAACGGAACATGATCTTGCTTCTCTTAGAATCTTCCTGAGATCTATATATTCTAACCCATTAGAAGATTTAGTGTTAAGGTTCCCTTGGCCTTTAGTTAACCCGATGATTAGAACCCCCCCTGATTCAATGTTTCCTGGTCACTACACTTTGGTGTTACTGACCGTGGATCTTCATCATGGTTTTCTTGCATCGTAATTTAGGTGCATTGAATTCGCATGACCACCTCATTACAAGTATCCTTGATCTTTCAAGTGTTTTCCGTTGCAAATCTTGATTCTTCCAAAGTTATTTTCGAATGCTTCCTTATTTGAAGTTTCACTCAATTTAAATTTTGTTCTAAACTTCTTTAAATATGTCTCCCTAAAATTTCGATGGAGTTAAAAGTCGTTCTTGAATTTTGAAGACCTTTGGTCGTAAATTTTAAAATTACTATCTTGTACTATTTCTTCTAACAATGTATCTTTCGCATTTCGATTTTTAAACTTTATTACTATCCTGATGGTTTGATATACCGTCCTTTTTCCTAACTACAAAAATTTATTTTAACCACTTATCTTACATACCTTTAGGGAAATTTTTCCAAACTGAATGGACTTCAACTAATTTTTGTATATATCAATTATAGGTTCGTCGTACTCGTACTTCAAAAGTTTTTTTTATACCGACACGTTCTTATGGCGAATCCTTATTTCCCTAAAAGTATCTTCGATCTTCTTCTTTCGTTAAGTTTAAATTTGTTCGAAACACTTTTGATATATGTAAGGTTTCATGCTCCTTTGCCGACTTAAATTATTTATGTTTTTAAATATCGAAACTTGTGTTGAGATTTTTAGATTAGAAGTTTATAATATTTTCAGCATATACTTTCGTATCGATATAAATGTCTTGTCCCTTTTCATATACCAATTTTATTCTGAACCGTATTTCTATTTTCCTAACTCGATTCACAATTTCTTTTCTTACTTGTGCCATTAAAATTTTATTCGAAAACACCCCGTGCTTACTCTTAATAAACTTTTCAAGTCCCTTTGGACTTCGGCTTTTAGCAAGTCGATTTTATGCTCAACATTTTCCATATTTCAGATTTTTGAAAAAAAAAATTTGATTACTATCTCGAAATCATTCCTGACTTAGTCCCTTCATAAAACGGTTTAAAAGTTTTAATACTAACTTGATGAGTTTGAATATCCTTTTCTCTTTCCATACTACTAAGATATTATCTTTCCATTCACCATACACACTTTTAAGATAATTTCTAAAATATGACTTCAATTATTTTTATATATCGGTACCACGTTCGTTTGCTTGTCCCTTAAGATCTTGTATAAATCCGTTGTTTGGCAAATCCGGGTCCCTAAAAAAGGGTATTTAAAATGTTATTTATTTGGAAATTCTCTTCAGTTTTAAAAACTTGTAAGCTTTTAGCATGGGCCTAAATTTTCACACTATAGTTGATCGGATTTCATTCTTTGAATTTCGAAATTTTGCCAAAATATTGTATTAAGCTACTGCCGTATAATGTTTTTGAACCTCTCCGTTGCAAATCTCGAACTTTCTGAAATTATCTTTTCGACTTCCTTTTTTCCTAAGTTTAAATTCGTTCGGAACTTTAATATATATACTTATACCTCATACTCTTTCGTTGACTTAAATTTATTTTTGAATTTCAAAAGTTTCGACGAGATTTGACTACCGTTTTATGATGCTTTCCAGCCTATAATTTTCATACCTTTTTAAATATCTTATCCCTTTTCACATGTCAATGTAATTCTGAGCGTATTTCTGTTTTTCCCCAAATTCGATTTATACGGTTTTTCCTTTCTTGTTTATGCCGTTCAAATGATTCACCACGCTCCCTTAACATACCTTCCAAGTCACACATGATTTTAGCTTTCAACAAACCAAGGATGTGTTCGACATTTTCTCTATTACAATTTTTGGAAAAAAATAAATTACGTCTTCATAACTTTTCATGATCTAGACCCTCCGTAATCTGGTTGTAAGGCTTATTTACAAATTTTGATAATTTCATTTCTAAATGAATTATTATCTTTCCGTCCTCCAAACATACTTTAGAATATATTCTAACTAAATAGAATTTCAAATATTTTAATATCCATGCTAGGCTCGTTAGCTCGTATGTTAAGAACTTTGTGTAAAACAGTCTCTTTTTGGCAAATCCTGATTCCTCTAAAAGTAGTTTCAATACTGATTACTTTAAATTTTCCATGGCTTAAGGATTTTGAAAGCATTCAACCTGAGTTTAAAATTTTCAATTAATTTAATTTCATTTCAAACTTTGCAAACGTTATTAAGTTACTACCGTGTAATATTTTCTAAAACTACGACCTCAAAATCCGTGTAAATGATTTACTTCCTTTTTAATGACTTTATGTAAGCCAATAAATCGTTTTCTCCTATTATGTATATTCGACTCGAACTTATTTCAAACAATTTGTTTTATCGACCTCTAAATATTTTTATACGAAAAGGGACTCCAACTTTTGAAGTATAACGGTTTTCAAACTTTTCGTATTTTAGAATATGTTATTTACACTATTTTCCATGTGTCCTAATGGAGCATCATTACATCATTACACGACCGTTTTCATGCTTATCGATCCTTCTATTCGTTACGCTTTTGATTTCGATTTCTTTCCTTTTGTCTAGCCAATAGAGCTTGTCGTTGCCTGTGTCAACCTTGTTATAGTTTGGAGGGCCCATTAGTTAAGTGGTTATGTCATCGTAGTGTTGGTTTCGTGGTGTGTATATAGTGGTATGGGTGTTGGCATTTGTGTGTTGTGTGTAGGTAATTTTCTGCTTGAGTATGATGTGATATACGTATGATAGCAGAATGATAATTTTGATTGGTACTACTTGTTTTATGAGATGTCGTATGCGGGTATATCAGGAGGTATACCCGACTATTGCATCTCTTAAACTTGTATGTAGTTGATGTGTTGTTATGGTAATTATAAATGGATGGATATGGTGTGAAAATATGTGATACGTGGATGTGTATGCCTTGGAGTTGTATTGGTATGTGTATGGATACTGTGTTACGCATATAAATGCCCTGCTATGATTTGAGTCTCACTCAAGCTTGAGTGGGTATACTCTATGTACCTTGGTATAATTGTATGTGGTGGTGAATAGTGATGGATGATGTATGTATGGTGTTTGAGTTGTTTGTGCTTGGTTGTGTTACGCACACGATTGTGGGTGGCTATACCAATATATAGTTATAGGACTATATGTGAGGTGAAAATAGGGTGAAATATTTGCATGTATTTGAATGACTAAATAAATGTGAAATTATTTTCAAATAAGAGAGGCTTGGTTATTTTCTTATAGTAAGTAATAAGTGTTTATTGTTGTATAAATATATTGACTATATATATATATGTGATTGAAATACGTGTATGAAATTGATTGACTATAATAAGTATGAGTGTACTATGTGCGTGAAAATATGTGTGTAGTGGTAGTAATATTTGATTTCTAGTGCATATATATAAGCACTCGAAATGAAAGTACTTGGTTGAATTTAAGATGTGATATTGGTTGAGGGTAGTTACCAGAGTGACTATGTATATGTTAGGAAGTCCGAGGACGGACTTTATTCTAAGGTGGGTAGGATGTAACGACTGGTTTTTGTATGATTGGATTATCAGTGTGTTTTGCTTGTGATGGTGGGTTCTCTCCTTGTGTGGTTTCCATTACCATAGTCCTCGCTTTCATTCATCTCGTTGAGATTTCCTAGCTTTCGTTTTCATCCCTTTTGATGTGATCTTCTAGGTTCTTCCTTAGAATCATTGAACTCGGAGTAAGTCACTCGTGACGAGCTTCATATCGATCATATCTTAGAGTATAAATCGATCTTAGAAGCCATAGAAATCTTCCCGAAGCTTCGCGCTTCGAATCGGCACTTTTCGTGCACGTTAGTTGGTTCAAGAAGATCAACCGACCGACTAGATTCCAATGTAGTCGGTCAGGAAATCAACTGGAACCGACTAGTTCATTCAATCAATTATTCTGGAGTTACTGTTTACTCTTAGTCGGTCTAAGAACAACCATCGACCGACTAGATGCTAAACTAGTCGGTCAGGAATCCTTCTCAGACCGACTAACTCTCATTTCCTTGATCTCTCTCAGAATTCAGCCTTTAGTCGGTCAATGAAAACTCACCGACCGACTAGTTCTCAAACTAGTCGGTTGACAAGCCTTCACAGACCGACTAACTCATAGTCCAGTTTTCCTGAGCGAGCTACTGTTTACTCTTAGTCGGTCCATGTTGAACGACCGACCGACTAGATCCTCAACTAGTCGGTCACCAATCCTTCTTTGACCGACTAATCAGCCCAGGAAACCCTAGTTTTGCCCTAGCCGCCACACTCTTCTATAAATACGCCCCAAACGTTTTCTTCTTCTTCCTCATCACCCCAAACCCTAATTTCTCCCCCATCGAGCCCCCTTCTTCCCCAAACCATTGATCCTTCATCCCAAGCTCATCCATCATCATCCAAACCCTCATTTCACATATCCTACCCCTCCTCAACCTCAAACCCTCATCAAATCCCCAAAAGCCTCATCCAAACCCATTTCTCCAGATTTCCCCCATTTCCAGATCTGAGCCGGATCGTTCTTCCGTCGCCATGGTTCTCGGCGTCGTTCCTCCGCTTCTTCACGGGTAGTATTCTTCCTTTAATAATCTCATAACCCACACTTGATATTTGTGAAACCCTAATAAAATGGATCATTAGAAATCGTAGGGTTCGATTGTGAATACGGATTAGTTACCATTCTAATGTTGTTTTTCCATGACAGTGATCCATTCCCGTAGATAACAAATTTGTGTGATGTGCCTACATTGATCGTTCTCCTCGGTGCCAGGCAAGTGAAACTTGCTACCCTTGTTGTTTAGGCCGTGCTTAGTCCATTACCTTGTTTTAGCGTAAAAGAGACTAGACAGTGAAAGGATAGCTGTCTGGACGCCATTGACCTAGCTTGACAACGAAGCTTGGTCCGTCACCCTCATCATGCTTGTATGTCACGTTTAATTTCCCTTAACGGTACGCGTATTAAATGTTCATGTCATCCATGCATCCTTAACTGCTATTGCATTTTGCCTGTCACGTTTAATTTCAATTAACGGTACGTGAATATGTTCATGTCATTGCATTTTGCCTGCCATGTTTAATTCAATTAACGGTGCGCGAATTATCTGCTCATGTCATTGCATGCTTGAAAACTCAACGTGATTGCGTAGCATCGCTACATACTAGTGCTACTTGTTCCGGCTAGGTGCACCCCTACGCCATACTTGTTAAATACACTTTCTGGCTCGTGTTCCAGAAGACGAGCTCAACACAGCCTGCGGGCAATAGGGCACTCGTTGAGTGATCCCTTGTACTTGACACTTGAATACAGCCTGCGGGCAATAGGGCATCCATGTGTGGGTGATCCCTTGTACTTGTTACTTGACAATACTTGTCACACTTACCACTTGTACTTGTCCGTGTTTTACTTGTAAAACTTGTTATCCATGACATACTTGTTACTTGCTACTTGTACTTTACTTGTCACTTCCATACTATACTTGCCCTGCCATGCATCATACTATAACTGCTAGGTTGTTAGTTTACCTTTCTTTCAGTTTCTTTACACAAGTCTTTCTAGACTTGCTGACATGTGCCCCTCTCTCTTTTGGGTGTCACATGTTAGACCCAGAGCCAGAGCTTTGTTGCAGGGGATATGGTGTTGCTGATGCTGCTGTTTGCTGTGGTGGTGAGTGGGCACCAGGGGCCTGTCTTGAAGACCGCTCGTGTTCACTTCTTTGTTTAGGTTTTGCTGTTAGTTGTTGGTGCGTGGCACCTTTGTATGTATGTTATACCTTGTTGGCCATGTTTGGGCCTTAGACTCTTTTCCTTTTAGCCTGGTGGCTTTTCTGTGATATTGTAATTCATTCAATGGATAATCAGATATTTCTCTTTTGTCTCTTTCCTTTATTATTATTGTTGTTTCGTTTGCGTTGCAAGGACCTGCCATATGATAATTTATACGTTTATCGGACTTGGAGTTTCACAGCTTCAAGTCTGAGCGGACCTTCTCACGTCTCGCCTCCACATTTTTGGGAAGCGGGGCGTGACAGCCGAGGAACATAATCTCTCTGCGTCTATGTTCAGCAGGGATGTCCATTCTCTTGGCAGCAAACTGTTTTCGACGAGCCGTGCCGCCACTCCAGCTTCGTTAAAAACAGATTCAGCGATGCCCACTGGATACGTCGCCGCCAAAGAATCCTCCATCGACAAAGCTAGAAGTTCGTTCCTCTTTGACTTGAAATTCGCAAGGGTTGATTCGTAGCTCGGGTGGTCTTGCTTTCCAAGCCCGGACGGTGGGCAGCCATAAGGCCAGCGATCTATGGCCGTCATTCAACCACTGGAATCCGACCCGATCGGAGACCCCTGGGGCGGGACCGTCCGAAGTGGGACTGCGAGGATCGGAGGTCTTCGCTCTCTCTGAGACCTTTGGGCCTCTGGCTTGGCCCGCGCCTCTTACTCGGCATCAACGTCGATGTGAATGGGGATAGCCGTGGTGGCGACATTCCCAGTGAGACGGCCCATGTCCACCGCAATGGCCAGAAGACCTGAAGCATTTGTGGCTCCCACCACCTTATGTTTCTTCGTCTGCACGAGATTCTCCACCTTCGCAGTGGACGTCCCCTCCCGAGCTCTCTTCGGGCCAGCCTTCGCCGCTTGTTTGGCCGAATGCTCCATGGCCAACCTCACAAGCTCATCCATCGACAGACTTATCGTGAATGCTCCATGGCCAACCTCACAAGCTCATCCATCGGTAGACTCATCGTTTCACCTACAAGAAGGAAATAGATCATGGTGAGCATATCAGGAGCGAAAATTACAAAGCTCGGATTACCTTTGTGCCAAATGTGCCGGACAATCATTTCTTCCTTGGCAAAATCCTTAAATCTCCTATCCTCCGCGGGGATTCCCTGCAGGATCTTGACCTGCTCTACGTCATCCGCCTCAAAGAGGACCTCCTTGTTCGCCTCGGGATTCAGCACGCCCCAGTTCGACCTTATTGTTAGATCCTTGGGTGTCGAGACGAACACGTACCTCTCCTTCCAACCTTTGATCTTCCCCGGTAGACCTAGGACTAGAGGCTGACGTCTCCTTGCCAAAAGATAGAAGTACGGCCCCAACCTCTTGGTTTCGAAGAAGTATCGGAATAGGGGTAGGGTCGGGCTAATCACGTTTCCTGCACAAAGGATGAGAAACCAACGATACAACTGATGGAGTTCGACATCAGTTGGAAAAGAGGGAGTTCAAGAAAATTCAGAATGAGTAGAAGCAAGGGAGGAAGAGGGAAGTGGAGGCCGTGGGTGAAGCAAGCGACGTATACTATGACCTCATAGTCTTTGGGGAAGCACACCCACTCGGTGGAGGTTGGAAGACGGACTGTGTAGGGTGGCCTTATGTATTTCATGCGGGCCAAGGGAATAAAGGAGGTCGGTGCAACAGATTCCACACTAGAGATCTCAGCAGGGACATCCCTGGCCTCGGCCATGGTCACGATGGCCCGAGCAGACAATCTGGGCTTCCCTGTGGCTCGCCCCTTCCCTTTCCTTGGGTCCCTAGGGGCCTCCAATGATGAACCTATAGATAGTTCGGTGACCGGTCTACCCTTGGGTCGGTCCTGCCTGACCGATGAAGTCTCCTCCACCCACTCCTCCGTGTCTGTGGCAGAGCTGTCTGGTGCTCCACCACCCCTATACCACCCATCAATCTCTCTCGAAGTAGTTGAATGGAAAGAAGAATGAGAAACCATTTTAAGAAGCATGAAGGATACCTAGAGGAAAGAAGACGATTCGAGGAAGCAGCCGGAACAGTGAGCAAGAACTTCGGCGATAGCGGCAGCGATAATCGAAAACCTGGAGAAGAAAATTCGGAGAATATTGGGAGAAGTAAAGTCTCTAACTGGATCTCCCCCTCCCCTACTTATAGTGAGCGTTGTTCCATCTCCGCCGTCGAAGCCAGGCCACGTGGCGCAAATCCAAGTTCCCCTGACGCCTCGACTGCCACCCACCGTCACGTCAGCCACGCATCACGTTCGGGATGGCTGGGCCGCCTCGATCTTTTCTCGCCTTTCAAATCAAAATGATGGCGGCGAAGCGGTGGGTGGGCATTGTTGCGAGATGTATGCCCTCGAGGAAATTTATCTCAAAAACTTAATGCGAGGTCAAACATATATCGAGATGAGTATCCTGATCATGGAGAAATGTTTAACCGTCTGTAACATAAGTCTAAAAGGGTTCGTGGTCGTAGATGTTTCGAGAAAAGGATATCGAAACATCGAATAGACCATTGTGTCTTAGTCTTCACCGTATAGCGATGATGATGATCTCATGATCGTTTGACTTGGCGAAGTCGAAGATGAGACACATGTGCTCATTGGAGAATGAGTTTACTGAATGACCCACAAGAGTTATCATATGGTTATGATTGACAAATATGCCAATGATAACTCTTAGTGATAATATGCAAGTTGGTCTTTTGACTTGAGGTCATTATACGAACCTGTGCATGAACGGTGTCACCTAGATCACTGATCTAGCTTCGAGGCAAGGCATGTCAAAAGGTCTTTGGTCGGGTGACATTTGAAGCGTACGAAGAGAGTAATGACCAATATAGGATTCGTCTCTCCTGGTCAATGGGAGTTAGTGTCGTAGTGTTAGTTCGGTCTTTAGTGAAAACTCTGGCCAGAGTATGTTGGAAGTTATCCAACCTTATTTGACTAAAGATCGATGGAAACTAACCAGATTCGAGTTATTGGTGTTGACAGTTTGACCGTACCCTCGACTTGAATTAAACAACATAGTTTAGATGAAAAGACAAAAAACGCGGAATTCATCACGGACACAGTCAGGGTGGTCCCGACAATACTCATGTCGATGAGTTAACCCCATAATTATGATACTGAAACAGGGACGGCAACTGCTGCTCGTGGTCATTGCCGCATAGGGCTTCGAGCCCAACCTGTAGTAGGGTCAGGTTGTAGGGTCTCACACAGAGTGCGACCTTCGTCTAGTAATAGGTAGAATCATTAGGAAGAATATGCATTTGATGCAAGGGATAGAAAATTGCATTTGACGCAAATGATAATTTTTAAGCCGAGATAGGGACTTATTTGCATATGATGCAAAATGGGTTAAATATGTCTTAAATTATTTAAGACAATATTTAATATAATAAACGCATGGAAAAGTTTACCTGTAAGACGAGAATGTCCCGCTCTAAACACAGGTTCGAATGGTGTCCAAATTGGACGCCAAATGCCCAAGTTACGCCCAAAAAAGCAAAAAGGGGTCTTACCCATGCCCAAACTAGACATGGGTCAGACTAGACCAGACCAGACTGACCCAGGTGCCCAGGCTGGGTATGCCCAGACCAGGCGCCTAGCCTGGTCTGGGCTCGCCCAGCTAGCACGGTGGGCCCTGCTGAAATGGGTGCAGAACCCTAGTGATGTGCAGATTTGTGACGACTGATTTTGGACGAAAATCAAGTCTTGGGCTGATCTTTGGGCAATCAATTGGAGGGCCAAACAGACTCCAATTGACTTGCCATTTTTTCCTATGCATTCATCGTTGAACGCCCTTTGATTTGATATGTTGTATCAATCCTGAAGCTCAACGGTGAGGGAGTTAAAATTTACGGAAGTTTGACCGCTGTGAAAGGCAAACTAAATGGAATTTATTAATTCCAACCTTTAATCCCACATCGGAATTTGAGTAAAGGGGAGGAGTCAGCCGCATATATAAATAGTGGTCTGCTCCCCTCCTCAAAACTCATCCTAAGCTTTAGATCTGAGCGGCTCCCAAAAATATTGGAGCACGCTCGGATCTAGGCTTAAATTAAATATTCTATTCTCCCTATAATGTCTGCCTTACTCCTGAAGGGCTCTGGCAAAGCCACGAAGTGGTTTGGATCCGATCCAAAATCTTGGCGAAGGTTCTCACTTGGGTGAAACTTTCTTCGGCGCGTGGTTGGCTCGACGATAAAAGGATTGCTCGCCACAGGACGCGGAGCGGTTCGAGGAGCGGTTTGGCACGGGACGGGGAGCGGCTCGGAAGACGGTGCCGTACACCTTGCCTGTACCAAAGCAAGGTTTTGGGTATGTGAATTTAATTAGCTTTCCTTTAATTTAATCACAGTAGTTTAGATTCTTCTTGTGGTGGTCAGATCCACCTAAGTCGGCAAATATCATGGTTAAGGGTCTTGAACCTTAAGGCTTCGTTAAAATAGCTTAACGAATCTTATTTTTCTGCTGCATTCTTTTCTCTCTATAGTCCATCCGACTTAGGACGGGCATAGATTTGTGCCCTAAGGGTCTATAAAACCCAATAGGCTTTTCAAATAAATTATAGCCATGTCCAAATATTTAGAGCGAAGGACGCCCCCTCCCCTTTCGAACAGACAGAGAGATTATACGTCATCCGAACTAGGCCGAGCTTCTGCCTCAAGCAAGAATGACGGGGGCAATTGTTATGACCAAAGATCGGAACACCTTGACTTCCCCTCCAAGTTTGCCAGACGTGCGACAAACTCGCTCATCATCCATGAAGTCCGCCTCATCGAATTGGAAGGGCGCCTTTCACCCCCAACCTCGCTGATTGGTAGCATGTTCCCATCCAAGCTCACCCGTCGAGGAACCAGCTCGCTCATCGCCCTCCAAGGTCGCCCCCTCGACCAAGGCAAGAAGGGCAACCATTGAGACTGGCAGCTTTGAGCTTAGGTAACAAGCTCGGTGCCTACAGGGAGCAACTAAGCGACCCATGTGCGACCCCCCTCCTCGGACGCACCTTGATATCCCTTCTGTTGGATCATGTGGATAGCAAACAACACTAGAAGGGGGTTGAATATTGTTGTAGGGATATAAACCTCTTTCGTTCTTTACAAATCAACACAAAACGAATCCTTCTAATGTTGCCTAAGAAACCAAGTAGAGTGATCTATGCTTGGTTCTTAATCAACTCAATGAATCTTCAAATCAAATCAAAGATGAAATACTTCTAGTAGTCGACTCTCTATGAACAGTAGTCGACTCCCAGAGGGAATTTAAGCACAATTCAGATAGTTAATCACTTAATGAAGATATATGAAAATTTGCACAGAAGTGTAAATACAAAGCTGACCTTTGCCAATATACTATAGAAGAGTTACAATGATATTAAACGAAGAGTAATTGCAAGTTAAATAAGAAATGCTCGCAAAGATAAACAAACACAGAAATAGCAAACACAGACACAACGATTTTTATCCTGGTTCTCCACAAATTTTGGGTACGTCCAGTCCCCGACCAATCCGGTACGAGATTTCCACTATTGCCTTGGCAAATGCAAGCACCTAACTTCACTTGTTAGGATTTCCAACAACCTAGTCTTGACCAGGATTTCCAACTACAACACCTAGACTTGTCTAGGGTTCCAACAACAGCACAATAAAATCGATATCCAATTCACCACAATAAATTGGTGGAGATTGGTTTTACACCCATATTCTATAGCCAAATAGTAATAGACAAAATTACGTGTAGTGGCTTGATAGAATAAGATTTTAGATCACACAAAGATACGAATGAAGTCTTTGTGATCTAGATATAATGTTTTTCAAAAATCCTTTAAATAAAAAAATTCAAGAACAAATAATACGGATTTGAAAAACAGTTAGCCAAATAAAATGAGATTATGATCTTCAAAAAATAATAACAAAATTGCAAGATCAAGAGTAAAACAGATTTGGCTAAAGAGAGAATGAGAGCTTTAGAACGTTAGAGCGTTTTTGCACGAGAGAATTTGACTTCAATAGATGTTGTTTTTCTTAAATGAAAATGATCCTCTATTTATAGGAGAAATCTGCAAATTCGAAATTCAAATTTCTTTGACTTTTTTCCCGAAAATCATGGGAGAAAATCACTCAAAGATATTTCAAAAATCAAGTCAAAACGTCAAACTTCGACAGCTGGTAGTCGACTCCATAGGAGTGGTAGTCGACTCCCAGTGTGTTTCAAGAAATCTTGATTCTCAGCTGGTAGTCGACTCCCTACCTTTGGTAGTCGACTCTCAGAGGAGTTTTTCCTGCGACATAACTAGTCAAACAAGTAGCTAACTCCATGGTGTAGTGGAGTTTCACTACGGAATTACAAAACGACTAGAGAAATCTCTCAATATCTTTTTGAAGATGATTTAAAAGATATTCAAAACGTTTTTGAAATCATTTGTGTGTGAGATTGTCTATACAATTTGGCTTTAACAATACCCTAAGAAAGACACAACACACTCACTCTGGACTAGGACACGTCTTCGGAGGCTTGATCAATTGATGGAGTGGATGTGAGCTTCACTTGAGCTTCTTGTTCTATTTGAGCTTTGAGCTTCATCATTGATCTTAGCAACATTCGTCCTTGTCTTTGAGCGTAGATTGCACTTCTTTGAGTATAGATAAAGCTTTTCATTTGTCGCACATCCTATACACTTAATTGTAGTGTAGTTAGTACACTAAGCTTCATTTGGTGTGCTCATCATCAAAATCATTTGGGGTGGAATTCAATTTCCATCACTCTCCCCCCTTTTGATGATGACACCCAAATGAAAAATGAAGTAAGTTGAAATATGAAAATACATGAAAGTATACTTACTCCCCCTGCTTTGATGCGGTTCTCCCCTGCATCAAAGCCATTAGCAAAACAATACATCCATATGATATATTCATTTTTGCATTTTATATTTTTCTGCCCCTTGTCATCAAAAAAATAATTTAATGACAAAGTATAATAAGAATATGATTTTTGGAGGGGAATTCAATTTTCTATTCCTGCAAAAGAGATGTTAGCATAAGAGCAACCAATATTTTACATAATAGATAAGTTCATAGATATGAAGAGGTAGCAAGCATCACACGATATTGAGTTATTACAGACCATAAGTTTAAAACCATTGTATGAAAACCATTGTTTTGAAAACTTAAGGATGACCGTTGTTCTTCTTCAACTCCTTGATCTCATCAAGGATCGTGACAAGCGTGTCCTCTGCCATTTTGTTGCTTTTCACCACGAGCTCTTTGAGGTCGTCCACCTTTTTTTAAAGATCTTCAAAGCCTCTTTCTTGGGATATCTTCAACTTCCCAATTTTCTTCAAGAGCATCTCTTGAAGTTCAAAGATATATGCAGCTGGCTCCTCTTCTTCTCCTTCTTCTTCGCTTCCTCTTTCTTCTTATCCTTCTTCTTCCTCATCTGAAACAACAATTAGAGTTATTACAGACCATAAGTTTAAAACCATTGTTTGAAAACCATTGTTTTGAAAACTTAAGGATGACCGTTGTTCTTCTTCAACTCCTTGATCTCATCAAGGATCGTGACAAGCGTGTCCTCTGTCATTTTGTTGCTTTTCAACACGAGCTCTTTGAGGTCGTCCACCTTTTTGTTAAGATCTTCAAAGCCTCTTTCTTGGGATATCTTCAACTTCCCAATTTTCTTCAAGAGCAT
This sequence comes from Scilla litardierei, assembly GCA_030789695.1. NCBI lineage: Eukaryota > Viridiplantae > Streptophyta > Magnoliopsida > Asparagales > Asparagaceae > Scilla > Scilla litardierei. Next base: position 766,851,805 of record CM061142.1, read on the forward strand.
CTCTTGAAGTTCAAAGATATATGCAGCTGGCTCCTCTTCTTCTCCTTCTTCTTCGCTTCCTCTTTCTTCTTATCCTTCTTCTTCCTCATCTGAAACAACAATTTTCTTACCTCTCCTAGAGGACGGTGATCCTCCTTCAGCAAGTTTCTCTTCGGGAATGTTTTCATCAAGGTCATGATGTAGGTTCATTCTTCCAAGAGCGTGAACATCAAATATTCGTGCTGGTTCTAGAATTGTGATTTCATGATCCAAAGGCACATTATAGCTAATAAATAAGATAGTGAGGTAATGTCCATGAGCTAAAGTGGATGAGGATATATCTGAAGAAGCTGAAGCAAGAATAGAGTCCATGATGACTTTGGCCCAATTGACGCGGATGTTCCCTAACATAGCATAGATACATTTGGCCTACATCTCAGATAGGATAGAATGACTTCCAGATTATTGAGTGATGTTGTAGGATAATATATTTGCCAGAATTCTTGCCGGATAGCGAAGATCGCTACACGAAATTTAGTTTGAAAATGCCTTCCTGGCAAATACATTCTCTCTAAACACTTCCTTTAGTCATTTCTATTTTATCCAGTAACATGCCAGTATATGGAATGCCTAGGGCTTCTCCAAGAGATTTAACGGTAATGGCAAGTTTTGTATCAAGAACTTTGGTGATGAATCGGCTTTTGACAAGATCGTAATCCATATTAGCATAAAATATGTGCATGAGCCTGGGATAGCAGAAATAAGTGTTTTATGAGGAGAATAGGTTGGCCAAATTCTGAAATTCTAGTATGCCATCAATCCCATAATTTAATACATCATCAAGTTTGACAAATCTTTCATGGAGGATGGGTTTCTTAGAGATTTTGACAAAGTGTTCATAAGTGGTGCTCCTAAACAGATATGGTAGGATAGTTTCTTTCTCAGAAGCAGATTCAGTTGAAACTTTTCTTTTCTTGGAAAATATTCCCTTGAGAGGCATCTAGATAGTAAAAACAAGAATTTTACAATACTAGCTAAGCAAGGAAATCATGAAGTAAAGATGATAAGAAAATTTTTTACCTTGACTAAACTTGAGAAAGAGATGAAGTTGGGAGAGCTCCAAGCAACCCAAGCACCAAGAGAAATTTTCAAGAGAGGAGGAGAAAGTGGTAGTCGGCTACCCTAAGGTTTTACTCTTGGGGTTTTTAACAAGAGGGTGAAAGATGTTGAAGAATAAGGGACATTGGATCAAGAAGTGAAGGGTTGTCATGAAGTTTAGCTTATTGGGTATAAGTTGTCTTGTGGATATGAACCCATTAACTCCATAGAACCCAATAGGAGTTAATCAAAAAAACCAAACCCAGAAATCCGCATACGCGCTGGTAGTCGACTCCCTCATATATGTAGTCGACTCCCTACTGGGTTGAGTCGTTTTCTCATCCCGAGGGGGGTTTGAACCAAGATTGAGTGCGTTTTCTGAACACGAAATGTTTTAAAAATACAACGCAAACATTTAAAATCATATAAAGAGATTTAAAAAATATTAACTTATTAAAATAAATTTAAGCATAAATATTTTGCAAAAAAAATTAAGCCGCAAAAGAGATCTTTTGATGTTGATCCAAAAAAACGTTGGATCTAGTTTTCTCCTCTTCATTTCCTTAGAGTACCTGAAAAGTAAATGTTTATAGTACTCTTTAGCTTTTGAGTCCGAGGGGTTAGTCTTTAGGAAGCCAAACCCAGTGTGGTTTAGTTCCTTCATGAAAAACGCATTCATAGTTTTTGCTTAAATGAACTTGTTGAACAAAATCTGTAATGTACCTTTTCTTTCGTTGATCGGACAGGTTCTTCGGTATCCAGGACAGGTTCTTCGGTATCCAGATGCTCAAATTTGTTTTGTTAGAATGATGCATCCTAGTATGGTTAACCCGTTTCTTGGTATGATGTGAATCATAACCGAGTCCTGTTCTGCAAGATGAAACTTTTTGGTTATTTATTATACTATCTAGCTTCCCTTTTCCTTTGTTGAAATTCTCAATAATTTTCATTGTAACGGCCTGTTTCTACCGTACCTTCTACGTGCACGTGCTTTTGATCGTGCACGTGATTATTTTAGACTTTAATTGTTTTTGAACGTTTTTGTGTGATATATCGACGTGATCGTCTCTGGAAGTATTAGATTGTGGAACAACTTTGTAACAACATATCTCGAGTCGTTCTTCAGCGATGCTATCTTAATTGACGTGACGTCGCGACTTTCTGTTTTGATGCGAGACGTTACGAATTTAAGTTTCGTCTCTCGACATCGAAATTTAGATCCGTCTTCTCCACTATCTTTCTTTAGTCATCTAGAACACCCCATAATTATTTTATAATTTTTGGACTTAATTTGACCTATTTTCCTTTTTTTGAAAGTTTTAAATAATTTTAAAACCTATTTTTATAAGAGTTTTAATTACAATAAAATTCCTATATTATAATAACGTATTAAAGAATTTTTAGGCAAAATTTTAGAATTTTTGGCCGCACCCATTTCGCGTGAGGGAGAGGAGAGTAATTTTAACTAAATTAATTATTTTAAATTATTTTAATAACGTTTTTCCGAACCCTAACCCTAACCCTAGCTCTAACCTATTTAAATTAGCCCTAGGCAAAGTTTTTTCGTCATTGCTCAAAACCCTAGCCGCCGTTTCCTCTTCCAAAGCTTCGTCGCAACGTTGCGACGATCACACAGCGCACGACCGGAGCTCACCCTCGCACATCCTCGTGCACGACCGGAGCAAGCCCCCGCATCGCCGCTGAATCGCACCCCACTGCATCGCACCCTGCTGTCGCCCCGCTCCGACCGAGGCTCTCTCTCGGTCTGACCGAGAGACTTCCTCGCACAGCCGCCCGCACCGCTCCGCTCCGCATCGCCAAGCGCCCGACCGAACCGCCTTGTCGGTCTGACCGAGACGCCGCCCCGCTGCATCACCCCCATCGCTTCGCCCGCACCCGCAGCGCACGACCGACGGGATCTGTCGGTCTGACCGACGATTTCCCTTGCACCGCCGCTGCGACCGACCCCGCCGCATCACAGCTCGCACGACCAAGAGCCTCTCTCGGTCTGACCGAGAGGAACCCCCACATCCGCAGTGAACGACCGACGGCCAAACGTCGCAAGTTGGTTTCTCCCATACCAACTTCTGTGGTGGGCCCCCCAAGTGCTCCTGAGGTGTTGTGGGCCCCCTTGGACCCCTAGCACTGCTGTGGGCCCCACTTGGACGTGCTACTTCGCGGATTTGCCGTCTACGACGTTGCGACACGTCGTAGGCCTTCGTCGCAAGTTTCGACTTTTGGAGAATCGTGCGAGGACCAGATCTGAAGCTGAGGAGTTCTCCGATCAGACACGACATCCATTCTATGACAAATTCCGGTTCAGGTTGTTCCCCCGAAACTCGTAGAAACCCCCACAATAGCTGACTGAACCCTAAACTAAAAACCGTCAACTTGAACTAAATTTACTTTCCAGCTCCTGTAAAACGTTGTACGAACATAGAAAATTGACGAATGGACTTTGTTGACTGTGCACATAGGATAGATCGTCGATTAGGATGAAACATCAAAAAGTGACTTTTGACGAATAGGATAGTCCCGAAAACCTAAAAACGAAGCCTAATAGGATTTGATGAATTTGAGGCCTGACAATCGTCACCGTGGCGATATTTCAGACGGACTTCTGCGGACGAGACGCTTGGACGAGACGCTTCGAGAGGACGACACACTCGCCATTTCAGGCAAGTGTACCCACTTGCGTTTTTGACCGTGCTTTGGTCTTAGGTTGCTAGAACTGTTAGACTATGAATGTATAGAACCGGACGTGAAATGATAGCGCCCGGGATGACTCCTGATGGCTCAGACTTGACGACGAAGTCTGAGCCTGACAACAACAACTTTTGATGCTGTAGGGCTATCATGTGTGTGCGTGTGTGTGGACACCCTAGAATAACCTTTCCTGTCGTGTCACGTCCCGTCCCGTCTTGCACAGCTCGCTGGGCAATAGGGCACTCGCCGAGTGATCCCTTGTACTGATTCACAGCCTGCGGGCAATAGGGCACTCTCCAAGTTAGAGAGAGTGATCCCTTGTACTGATACACAGCCCGAGGGCAATAGGGCACTCTCCAAGCTAGAGAGAGTGATCCCTTGTACTGATTCTCAGCCTGCGGGCAATAGGGCACTCGCCAAGCTAGAGCGAGTGATCCCTTATACTGGTGTCATGTCATGTCTTGTCTTGGGGTTTGGGGTTGGGTTGAGCGTGCGCACGGCAAGAGGGTCTGATCCCCCTCGAACCGTAAGGCGTGAACCCTTTCGTGTCTCACTTGTCTTGTCCTGCCTTTCTTCCGACACGTCACGTCTTGTCTTGACACCTGTAGGCTAGTCCCGTAGTTGGTAGCACACGCTACGACTACTGCTTGTCCCGTTTTACTTTCCTGCTGCGTTACTTCCTGTCGTGTTACTTTGTTATAACCACAGCATGCTAATCAACCAGTAAACTGTTGTGTAAAAGAACCTCAGCATGCTAATCAACCAGTAAACCGTTGTTTAAAGTTCGATGCACTTGCAGTAAATTCTAACCCTTCTTGTAGACTTTACCTGACGTACAGTTCCTTTTTCTTGGGTGCTGTACGTCAGGTGTTCAGCCAGAGATCGTGGACGAGGCAGACTCGCTGGAGTACGTGGAGCCGAGGACGTCGACATCAAAGTACGTACCTAACAAGGACCAGACCTTGTGGTCTTTTAGTCGCCACTTTCAGAGGTCGCTACTTTTCGGTTTGTCTTTAAACTTTTGTTGCCATGCTTAGGCTTCTTTTAGACTTTGTACTTGTTGGATATCATATCTCTAATTTAATGAATGCAATATCTTTTCCGTACTTTTGTTGTTTCGAACTATAATAATGCAAGAACATGAAAATCTTTTAGAATGGTACCTCTACAGACGCTTATTGGGTCCGAGCTTCTAAGCTCTGGCCTAAGCGGGCCTCGTCACGTTTCGATTCCGTTCATTTTGGGAAGCGGGGCGTGACAGGTTTTAGTGGTGGGCCATGTGGGTCCTGCAAAAGTTCGGAACAATAAAATTACCGCATTCATTTGATATCCATGTACAAGTCTGAATTAGTTTCCCCGTCTTAGATAGTAGGAAGACTTAGGTAGACGTCCCAGGTTGATAGTCGGATGCCTTGGTTAAGACTTAGTCGTCCTCGTCCTAGACTATTTTAGCATCCCCATTTGATCCTGATCATATTAGATATTTAGAGTCCTTCTTTAAGTCTAGTCGCTCATCCAGCTCCATCGACTTCGGGCCCAGCAGAACGTAACCTCGATTCTCTTAGGAACCTTCTCTTTAGATCATGATTATATTCTAGCTCATTAGGAAGTCTTAGAGCTGAGTTATCCTAAATCTTTAGACGACCCGATGATTAGAACCCTTGTCCTCTAGCATCCCTCTGATCCTTGCAAATTTTGTGCTATCGACCATAGAGTCCCATCGTAGCTCTTCACGATTCATATCTTACGCGTAATCTTCATGCGATCATTTTTCCTTTCTCTCGATTCTCGTGATCGTTTCCTAATGATCATCATCGATCCTTCGAATCCCTTCCCTGACCAATTCTACCTTCTCTAAAATTATTTTCGACTTTCCTTATTAAGTTTTCGCTCTAGATTGATTTCTTTGAAAACCCCTATATTATATATTTAAAATTTGCTGTTTTGGATCGAGTTAAAACTTTTAATTGACTTGGAGCTTTCTTGGACGTAAATGTTTTAAGTCAATATCTCGCATTATTTGCCTTGTTTCCAATATATATATATTACTTTTATAAACTACACAATATATTTCTACTATCTTGTATTTATTTTCAAAATTTCCCCTTTCCCAAAACCTGCTTCCTTTAAAAGTATTTTCGAAATTCATTATTAAATTCTCCGCCCAATTTGACTTCTTTGAAAACTTTTATTAATTATTTAAAATTTCTTACTTTCGGTTGAGTTAAAATTCTTTCGCAAATTTTGAAACCTTTCGGTCGTAAAAGTTTAAAGTTACGGCCTCGTACTTATTGTCCATCGTATTTTAGTTTTAAAACTTTGTTACCATTTCGGAAATTCAATATATCATTTTTCTAACCTACGAAATTTATTTTTAACCATTTACGTACGTACTTTAGAATATTTTTCTAAACAAATGGGGATTTTAAATTTCTTACATATAAACATCTCTATGTTCATCGTGCTCATACTTCAAGGATCCTTGTTTAAACTTACTTTCATTTACCAAACAATCGCTATCTCATCTCACTCTTATTCCTTTTATTTCTTGTTTTCAAAACCCATTATTAAATTCTTCGCTCGGTTTAACTCCCTTGGAAACCCTTCATTATATATATAGTTAAAATTCATTGCTTTTCGGTTGAAAGTTCCTTCTTAGATTTTGAAATCTCCTTGGTCGTCAAGTTTGCAAGTTACTATCTGGAAAATTATTTCAAATCGGTATCTTTCATATTTTCATTTTTTAAAACCGTGTTGACATTTTGATAATTCAATTTACGTTTTCTGGGCTACAAGATCTATTTCTAAATCACTTACCTTGCCTACTTTTAAAATATTTTCTAAACAAGGGGACTTCAATTATTTTTACTATTATTATCATATCTGTTCTATACTCCTTGTAACCACATTTCAAAATCTTTGTGTAAACTTATTTTCATTTGCAAAACAATCGTTTTCCACCCAACCAACTACCTCCTTATCTTGCCTTATTTGAACTCGTTCCTTCCGATCTTATTTCGTTCCGCTTTTGATTTAGTTTTCTTTCCTTCTTTTATCTAGACATTAGACCTTGTAGTTATCCATGCTATCTTCAGTATAGGAGTAGGCCCTTTGGTAGGTGATGTCGTTGCAGTGCCTGAGTATAGGTAGAGTGTGTAGGCCTGTATGAGTGTGTCATGTTTAGGATCCTGATGTTTGTTTCCTGTGTCTTGAATGTGTACTCAGTGTTAACCATGGTATGCTGGAAGTTGTCTGAAAGACGGTATTCATGCTTATAAGAATGGCGTCATCGCAGGCAGATCCTTAGATTTAGTTTTAGTCGTAATGAATGGTTTATCTTGGTTGTATGTGACTGTATCAAAATTTTGTTTTCTTTAAACCAAATCTTTAAAGTTTTCAAACTAGCCCACAAGATCACAAATCACTTAACCTCCCTCATCCATTACCGCAACACCACACGTTTTTCCAAATGTTTTAAAATATTTCTTTGGCCTTAAGTCCCTCTTTCTCTTCTCTTCTCTTCCTCCCTTAAAGAAAGTTTTCGTGTTTATGGTTGTTATATTAGTTGGGACTAGCTATTATCGTTATAGGATTTTTGTTTGCATGTAGGCTTGGAGTGAGATGAGTTTTATTATGGCAATGATTAATTGATTTTGGGAACACAAGGATGATGGATTAGAATATCTTTTGGATGAAAGGAATGGCCTGTCTAAGACTTATTTATAATACCGATGTGAGACGTACTCAATGGAGAATTCTGGTTGAATGAGATTATATGCGAGGAGATGAGAACTCATTAGACTTGAGGATTAGACGGGTAGTAGATAGGAGTAACTGCGGGGAATAGTATGAGTCAGGATGACCACGAGAATTAGTAGAGCTTTGTGAGCACCAAGACTTGGTTGTCGAGTTGACGTGAGAAGGCTTTGAGAATGATACGACGTGTCGAGATAAATGGATGTTTAGGTAGTCGGACTTAATATGGGTTGGGATTAGTTATAGTGAGTTGGATGAGGGGTAATTCTGACAGATCAAATTATTTGGTGGATAAATTTATGGGGAGATATGACGAGAATGTATTGAAGACACGACGATTGCTGATTGGTGAAGGTATTATAGGATAGACAAATGATTATGTCTTGGATTGGTGGATGACTAGAATCTCATTTTTTTTTGGAGATTTATTAATGTTGGGAAAAGATTTAGAAATTTAAAAGATATTAATGAGCGATGATGATGTTTAGTGGAGCGGTACGATGTCAGAAGATGATTATTATTATTTTTATGAGAACTTGGAGTTGGAAATTGGAACGGTAGTGATGGAACTATATTATTAGGAGGTGAGTTTAGTCGTGGCTTTGCCCAGTGAAAAGATGGATTAGGGGGGGTTATTGAGGAACGTTGTTCGAAGTCACAGAATTAGAAATCTTTATGAGTAGATATGATAGTCGCGGGTATAAGGTTATATGGGTAATTATTACTAGTGTGAGTGATTCCGAGGGCGGAATCATTTCTAAGGTGGGTAGAATGTAACGGCCTGTTTCTACCGTACCTTCTACGTGCACGTGCTTTTGATCGTGCACGTGATTATTTTAGACTTTAATTGTTTTTGAACGTTTTTGTGTGATATATAGACGTGATCGTCTCTGGAAGTATTAGATTGTGGAACAACTTTGTAACAACATATCTCGAGTCGTTCTTCAGCGATGCTATCTTAATTGACGTGACGTCGCGACTTTCTGTTTTGATGCGAGACGTTACGAATTTTAGTTTCGTCTCTCGACATCAAAATTTAGATCCGTCTTCTCCACTATCTTTCTTTAGTCATCTAGAACACCCCATAATTATTTTATAATTTTTGGACTTAATTTGACCTATTTTCCTTTTTTTGAAAATTTTAAATAATTTTAAAACCTATTTTTATAAGAGTTTTAATTACAATAAAATTCCTATATTATAATAACGTATTAAAGAATTTTTATGCAAAATTTTAGAATTTTTGGCCGCACCCATTTTGCGTGAGGGAGAGGAGAGTAATTTTAACTAAATTAATTATTTTAAATTATTTTAATAACGTTTTTCCGAACCCTAACCCTAACCCTAGCTCTAACCTATTTAAATTAGCCCTAGGCAAAGTTTTTTCGTCATTGCTCAAAACCCTAGCCGCCGTTTCCTCTTCCAAAGCTTCGTCGCAACATTGCGACGATCGCACAGCGCACGACCGGAGCTCACCCCCGCACATCCCCGTGCACGACCGGAGCAAGCCCCCGCATCGCCGCTGCATCGCACCCCGCTGCATCGCACCCCGCTGTCGCTCCGCTCCGACCGAGGCTCTCTCTCGGTCTGACCGAGAGACTTCCTCGCACAGCCGCCCGCACCGCTCCGCTCCGCATCGCCAAGCACCCGACCGACCCGCCTTGTCGGTCTGACCGAGACGCCGCCCCGCTGCATCGCCCCCATCGCTTCGCCCGCACCCGCAGCGCACGACCGACGGGATCTGTCGGTCTGACCGATGATTTCCCTCACACCGCCACTGCGACCGACCCCGCCGCATCACAGCTCGCACGACCGAGAGCCTCTCTCGGTCTGACCGAGAGGAACCCCCGCATCCGCAGTGAACGACCGACGGCCAAACAACGCAAGTTGGTTTCTCCCACACCAACTTCTGTGGTGGGCCCCCCAAGTGCTCCTGAGGTGTTGTGGGCCCCCTTGGACCCCTAGCACTGCTGTGGGCCCCACTTGGACGTGCTATTTCACGAATTTGCCGTCTACGACGTTGCGACACGTCGTAGGCCTTCGTCGCAAGTTTAGACTTTTGGAGAATCGTGCGAGGACCAGATCTGAAGCTGAGGAGTTCTCCGATCAGACACGACATCCATTCTACGACAAAATCCGGTTCAGGTTGGTCCCCCGAAACTCGTAGAAACCCCCACAATAGCTGACTGAACCCTAAACTAAAAACCGTCAACTTGAACTAAATTTACTTTCCAGCTCATGTAAAACGTTGTACGAACATAGAAAATCGACGAATGGACTTTGTTGACTGTGCACATAGGATAGATCATCGATTAGGCTGAAACATCAAAAAAGTGACTTTTGACGAATAGGATAGTCCCGAAAACCTAGAAACGAAACCTAATAGGATTTGATGAATTTGAGGCCTGACAATCGTCACCGTGGAGATATTTCAGACGGACTTCTGCGGACGAGACGCTTGGACGAGACGCTTCGAGAGGACGACACACTCGCCATTTCAGGCAAGTGTACCCACTTGCGTTTTTGACTGTGCTTTGGTCTTAGGTTGCTAGAGCTATTAGACTGTGAATGTATAGAACCGGACGTGAAATGATAGCGCCCGGGACGACTCCTGACGGCTCAGACTTGACGACAAAGTCTGAGCCTGACAACAACAACTTTTGATGCTGTAGGGCTATCATGTGTGTGCGTGTGTGTGGACACCCTAGAATAACCTTTCCTGTCGTGTCACGTCACGTCCCGTCTTGCACAGCCCGCTGGGCAATAGGGCACTCACCGAGTGATCCCTTGTACTGATTCACAGCCTGCGGGCAATAGGGCACTCTCCAAGTTAGAGAGAGTGATCCCTTGTACTGATACACAGCCCGAGGGCAATAGGGCACTCTCCAAGCTAGAGAGAGTGATCCCTTGTACTGATTCTCAGCCTGCGGGCAATAGGGCACTCGCCAAGCTAGAGCGAGTGATCCCTTGTACTGGTGTCATGTCTTGTCTTGTCTTGGGGTTTGGGGTTGGGTTGAGCGTGCGCACGGCAAGAGGGTCTGATCCCCCTCGAACCGTAAGGCGTGAACCCTTTCGTGTCTCACTTGTCTTGTCCTGCCTTGCTTCCGTCACGTCACGTCTTGTCTTGACACCTGTAGGCTAGTCCCGTAGTTGGTAGCACACGCTACGACTACTGCTTGTCCCGTTTTACTTTCCTGCTGCGTTACTTCCTGTCGTGTTACTCTGTTATAACCACAGCATGCTAATCAACCAGTAAACTGTTGTGTAAAAGAACCTCAGCATGCTAATCAACCAGTAAACCGTTGTTTAAAGTTCGATGCACTTGCAGTAAAGTCTAACCCTTCTTGTAGACTTTACCTGACGTACAGGTCCTTTTTCTTGGGTGCTGTACGTCAGGTGTTCAGCCAGAGATCGTGGACGAGGCAGACTCGCTGGAGTACGTGGAGCCGAGGACGTCGACATCAAAGTACGTACCTAACAAGGACCAGACCTTGTGGTCTTTTAGTCGCCACTTTCAGAGGTCGCTACTTTTCGGTTTGTCTTTAAACTTTTGTTGCCATGCTTAGGCTTCTTTTAGACTTTGTACTTGTTGGATATCATATCTCTAATTTAATGAATGCAATATCTTTTCCGTACTTTTGTTGTTTCGAACTATAATAATGCAAGAACATGAAAATCTTTTAAAATGGTACCTCTACAGACGCTTATTGGGTCCGAGCTTCTAAGCTCTGGCCTAAGCGGGCCTCGTCACGTTTCGCTTCCGTTCATTTTGGGTAGCGGGGCGTGACATTCATCGTAGCGTCGTATTTATTTTTGACAGATACGAGAAGATTATTCAGATTTTCAACCTTTTCATTTACTAATAAAATATCTTTCTGCAAAGAATAATTCTTTTCTTTAAGGAGACTATTTTCTTTAATGATTTCTTCTTTTTCTTTAGCATCCTTTTTAATATTTCTAAGTGTTCTTCTATGTTCTTTTATGAGCTTTTCATGTATTTTGCATAGCTCCTTATATGCTCCCCTATAGTCCATGTCTTCATCATCATTTGATGACGAATCATTGTCACTAGATGAGTCACGATGCGAACTTACCTTGGAGGATGTAGAAGCCATGAAACACATGTACGTTGTTTCTCTTCTTTCATCATTATCTTCTACTGAGGATTCATCAGACAAGGAGTCGTCGCTCTGGTCAAAGGCTGCGTAAGCTTCCTTCTTTGGTCGTCGGAATTTGTTTCTTCCATTGTTTCTCTTTTCATTTGTGTCTCTATTTTTCCCACGATCTCTGGAATCACGATTGTTTCTTTCTTATGGACAGTCTCTCTTGACGTGTCCTGGTTTATTGCAACCAAAACAAATGATACTGTTAGTGGGTCTAAAAGAGCGTTTACCATACTTACTTGTGATGAACTCTTTAAAGTTCTTTGAGATGAAGGTGATATGGTCTTCTTTGTCCGTGTAGTCGGAATCTTCTTCTTGGGCTTTAAACGCGAGAGTCTTCTTCTTTGGGTTTTTCTTCGATCTTCTTATCTTCTTCAAGCTCAATCTCATATGCCATGAGATTTCCCATTAGTTCTTCGATGGTAAGGTCCTTTACGTTATGAGCTTCTCGAATAGCAGTTGTCTTTCCCTTCCACTCGGGTCGGAGGGATCTTAGTATATTCATTACCTGTTCGTATTCGGAAAGTTTCTTTCCTAATCTTGCAAGCTTATTCGTAATGTTAGTAAAACGAGTATTCACATCGGTGATACTCTCTCCTTCTTCCATTTTAAAAGATTCGAATTTTGAATGAAAAACGTTTATGCGGGATTCCTTTACCTTTTAAGTTCCTTCGTGACTTACCTGAAGAGTGTGTCATATTTGATGTGTTGTCTCACATTGGGAGACTCGATTGAACTCATTTCCTGTTACGGCGCAAAATAGTGCATTCATTGCCTTTGCATTGAGATTTTCTCTCTTCTTGTCGTTGGCTGACCATTTTCCAAATTCAATGTCGGTAGGTGCGATGTACGGGACTTTAGTAACTGTCCAAGCTTCAATGTCCAAAGACTCTAGATGAGTCTTCATTCGGATCTTCCAGCTAGCGTAGTTAGTTCCGTTGAACAGTGGTGGTCGCATTGTATTTAGCCCTTCAGAATGGAAAGATGTTGACGCCATCACTTTTGTAGCCTTGCTCTGATACCAAATGTTGGATACTGTGGATGGCAAACAACACTAGAAGGGTGTGTTGAATAGTGTTGTATGGATATAAAACTTTTTCGTTCTTTACAAATCAACACAAAACGAATCCTTCTAATGTTGCCTAAGAAACCAAGTAGAGTGATCTATGCTTGGTTCTTAATCAACTCAATGAATCTTCAAATCAAATCAGAGATGAAATACTTCTGGTAGTCGACTCCCTATGAACAGTAGTCGACTCCCAGAGGGAATTTAAGCACAGTTCAGATAGTTAAGCACTTAATGAAGATATATAAAAATGCACAGAAGTGTAAATACAAAGCTGATCTTTGGCAATATATTATAGAAGAGTTACAATGATATTAAACGAAGAGTAATTGCAAGTTAAATAAGAAATGCTCGCAAAGATAAACAAACACAGAAATAGCAAACGCAGACACAAGGATTTTTATCCTGGTTCCCCACAAATTTTGGGTACGTCCAGTCCCCGACCAATCCGTTACGAGATTTCCACTATTGCCTTGGAAAATACAAGCACCTAACTTCACTTGTTAGGATTTCCAACAACCTTGTCTTGACCAGGATTTCCAACCACAACACCTAGACTTGTCTAGGGTTCCAACAACAACACAATAAAATCGATATCCAATTCACCGCAATAAATTGGTGGAGATTGGTTTTACACCCAGAATCTATAGCCAAATAGTAATAGACAAAATAAGGTGTAGTGGCTTGATAAAATAAGATTCTAGATCACACAAAGATACGAATGAAGTCTTTGTGATCTAGATCTAATGTTTTTCAAAAATCCTTTAAATTAAAAAATTCAAGAACAAATATTACGGATTTGAAAAACAGTTAGCCAAATAAAATGAGATTATGATCTTCAGAAAATAATAACAAAATTGCAATATCAAGAGTAAAACAGATTTGGCTAAAGAGAGAATGAGAACTTTAGAACGTTAGAGCGTTTTTGCACGAGAGAATTTGAATTCAATAGATGTTGTGTTTCTCAAATGAAAATGATCCTCTATTTATAGGAGAAATCTGAGAATTCAAAATTCAAATTGCTTTGACTTTTGTCCCGAAAATCATGTGAGAAAATCACTCAAAGATATTTCAAAAATCAAGTCAAAACGTCAAACTTCGACAGCTGGTAGTCGACTCCATAGGAGTGGTAGTCAACTCCCATTGTGTTTCAGGAAATCTTGATTCTCAGCTGGTAGTCGACTCCCTACCTTTGGTAGTCGACTCTCAGAGGAGTTTTTCCTGCGACACAATTAGTCAAACAAGTAGCTAACTCCAGGGTATAGTGGAGTTTCACTACAGAATTACAAAACGACTAGAGAAAGCTCTCAATATCTTTTTGAAGTTGATTTAGAAGATATTCAAAAAAAATTTTGAAATCATTTGTGTGTGTGTGTGATTGTCTATACGATTTGGCTTTAACAATACCCTAAGAAAGACACAACACACTCACTATGGATTAGGACATGTCTTCGGAGGCTTGATCAATTGATGGAGTGGATGTGAGCTTCACTTGAACTTCTTGTTCTATTTGAGCTTTAAGCTGCATCATTGATCTTAGCAACGTTTGCCCTTGTCTTTGAGCGTTGTAACGACCCGCTCCCGGAGGCCCGTTACTATTTTGATATTTGCGCAGGTCCTGCAGGTTACCAGTGAAAACAAAATAGCCACGATGCAGGGATGTACAAAAATACTCAAATAGTGTCCAATTATTACAATCCATACTGTACAAGATGTTCCAACAGATATACATGAAAGAAGAAAAGTACACAACAGAAAATATCTCTGGAAGTTGCGGTCGATTTCTGGCGCTATTAGCTCAGGAGCATCTATCTTCATCTGTACGTCGTCTGCGGTGCCACGGAGATGGAACCGTAGGTAAGTCACAACAATTCTATGTATAGAAAAGAAGCAGTGCACAAGTATGACAAAAGTAACTACGTACAAGCAGATCAGAGTGAAAAGTAAAGTACTGAGTAACAACTGTACACAACTGAAAAGTAAATGCAAACTGAACTGAAAGGAGAGAACAACTGTACGGTAATAGTGCAAGTGTAAAGCAGGCTAAGCAAGTGAAACATACTACTGCTGTAGCTAAAAGTACGACAGGTAAAGAACTGGTGACTATACATGTGTAGTAAGTAACGTGCATGGAACGTGTAAAGTAAAGGCGACTGTAGAGCGTAAAGTAAAAGTGACTGTGCAAAAGTAACTACACTACGTGACTCAAGTCGGAGAGTACAATATGTGACAATCAAGTTCATCTCTTGCCTGGGCGCGACCCAGACGAATGCCGAAACACAGGCACGGTACATGTATTTTACCGAAACACAGGCAGCGGGACGGTATGCCGAAACACAGGCAGCGGGACGGGAAGATTGAACTCCAGTCACTCACATACTCTCTTAAACTATGAGTTACCCCAAAACCCCAGTGAAGTGTCAAGTGTTCTACGTACATGTTTTATACGGGATGTTCCACAAGATGTTCCACAAGATGTTCCACAAGATGATCCACAAGATATTCCATAAGATATTCCATACGATGTATCACATGATAATAGTCAACCCAAGTTCACTGGTTGACTTTCTTATTGAAAATCAGAAAGTAGGAACTCTTTCCAAAACAGACTGTGCCAAAGTGAACTGAGAATAAAGACAAGTCCAACGACTTTAATTCCGATTCCATGCTTCAAGCATGTAGTAGTGTTGTTTAGCACACAATTTACCCAAGTTGATGGTTGTGTGCTACAACCGCCAAAGTTGAAAGTTGTCAAAGTAATCTGTAGTTGATTATTTTCCTATTAGATTAGATTTCTAGTTCGGATCAAGTCAAGTAGCAGTTCTGAGGTTATACTGATGTCCTAAGTTCATACGTGGGCACTTATCTAATTTTCTAATTTTAGAATTAGTCGTGACTTACGAAATTCGAGGCTGTCGTAGCAAGCCGGAACTGGATCTAGGGCTTCTACGGACGTTGGTGCACAAGAATTTGTACCTACAACACAAAAATATTTGGTTAAAGAATACACTCATTTCCTATTTAATAATTTGGCTGTTTTTGATTTTTAAACGGATTGAAACGTTGTCGAAAAGTGTTCTAAATTTTTCTATAAGCTAGATATGATGAAAATAATTTTATTGTAGGAGGAAATAATTTTCTGAAGCTTACATTAATTTTTATAATTTTTAAAAGCTCAAAATAGATTTAAAAACTAAATTTTAATTAAGCACGCAATTATTCAATAATTTCTCCTGGATGCAATCTGTATCGGCAAGTCGTAAATAAGCTGTCAAAATGACCGTCTCGAAGAGTACTGTAACATATATTTTTCTCACATATTAGTGTACGTGAAAATATCAAGTTACGGATTTTTGAATGAAAATAACATATTTATCTTTTAGGCTTAAAAATTAATTCTGAAAAAACTAAGCATCAGATTGAGATGAAACTAGCGCCATTGGGTCCAGAATGCCATTTCTGATTTTCTAGAGGTGGTTTTATATTTTTCTGATCTGCATATTATTTATTATTAATTAAACACCAATAAACCCATATTATACATATTTAAATACGTATATACACCAGCATATATGTATCCGTATATTTGTGTTATACCTCGTTTCCTTTCAAAAACTTGCAGCGGAGGGTGTTTTGTGGGTCTTCGACGTCGGACGGCTCGGGGGAGATGGTGGCGGATGGCGGCGTCGATGTCAGGCGATGCAGGGCCGGACGACGGCAGCGGCATCAAGCCCGGTGGGTGTCACACCCCGCTTCCCTGAAATGGAGGCGAGACGTGAGAAGGTCCGCACGAGAGAGGAGCTGTGAAGCCCCAAACCCGATAAGCGTCCATTTAGTATAAGCAGGTCCCTGTAATCGCAAAAGGAACAACAACAATAATAATAAAGAGGCGGATATGAAATACCAATCCCAAAGTTTGTCCACAAAATATTCAACATCACAGAAAAGCCACCAGGCTAATAGAAAAGAGTCTAAGGCCCAGAACAAGGCCAACAAAATAACACAAACATAACAGAGTATCAAACTAGGTGCCACGCACCGACAATTTAGCAGCCTAACAAAAAAGCTAAACGAAGATACTAAGACTGATCCCCAGTATCAACGTAGTCCTCGATCAACGCGGGCCCTGACTCAGCATCAGCGAACACCACGTCCTCAGCAAGTAACTCAGGCTCGGGCTCTAACATGTGTCACCCAAAAGAGAAAAGGGGCACATGTCAGCAAGTCGAAAGACTTGTGCAAGGAAACGGGAATAAAGGTAAACTAGCAACCTAGCAGTTAAAATATAGTGCATGGCAAGTAAAGTAAGGTGGTAACAAGTAAAGTAAAGGAGAGTACAAGTGGCAAGTGGTTGTTGTGGCATGTAATGTCAAGTAACAAGTACAAGGGATCACTCAACGAGTGCCCTATGCCCTCAGGCTGTGTTCAAGTGTCAAGTACAAGGGATCACTCAACGAGCGCCCTATGCCCTCAGGCCGTGATGAGCTCGTCTTCTGGAACACGAGCCAGAAAGTGCAAATGGCATAGGATGGTGCCCATGCAAGGTGGGTGCCTAGCCGGAACAATAGTACGAGTATGTAGCAAAACTACGCAATCACGATGGGTATTCAAGCATGCAATGACATGAGCAGTTAATACGCGTACCGTTAATTGTATTTAAACGTGACAGGCAAAATGAAATGACATGAACAGATATTCGCGTACCGTTTATTGAAATTAGACATGACAGGCGAAATGCAAAAGCAGTTAAGGATGCATGGATGACATGAACATTTAATACGCGTACCGTTAAGGGAGAGTAAACGTGACATACAAGCATGATGAAGGTGACGGACCAAGCTTCGTTGTCAAGCTAGGTCAATGGCGTCTAAACGGCTATCCTTTCACCGTCTAGTCTCTTTTACTCTAAAGCAAGGTAAATGGCCTAAGACATGGCCCAAATCAAGAGATGCAAGTTTCACTTGCCTGACACCGGGATTGACGAGCAATGAAGATCGTCACACAAGCTAACTACGGAAAGATTCACTGTTATGGCAAAACAATTATTAGCACAATGATCCTAAATAGGTTTCTTATTAGAACCCTAATCATCTAACAATCCATTTTATTAGGGTTTCACAATGTCAATGTGGGGTATGCTAAAATTAAAGGAATCGAGTATTACCGCGTAGGGAACGGAAGAATAACGCCGAGCAACCACGGCGACGGAAGAAACGCTCCGGGGAACCTAGGGTTCAGATCTGGAAATGATTGGAGAAGTTTGGAGAAATAGGGTTTTGGGGGATTTTTGGGGGTTTGATGGAGATTTGGGGAAGATGAGAGGTAGAATGAGTGGAGGGAGGGTTTGGATGATGGAGATTGAGCTTGGATGAAGGAAATAGGGTTTGAGGGAGATGGGGGCTCAAAGGGGGGAGAAATTAGGGTTTTAGGTCGTGAGGGAGGAGAAGAAAACGTTTGGAGGGGTATTTATAGAGTTTGGTGGCGGCTAGGGCAAAACTAGGGTTTCCTGCACTGCTTAGTCGGTCAAAGAACAACTGTTGACCGACTAGTTTGAGAACTAGTCGGTCGGTGGACCAACGCAGACCATGATGGGTTTTATCTGATCCAAGGGCTCTCTTTCTACTAGTGCATTGTCCGTCCTTCGCCCTACTTGAGAGCGAAGGTTGGACAACCTTGCACAAAATTAACGCAGCGGAAGCGGAAAAATAAAGAGAAAAACTTTATATAAACATTTTATATAAACTAGCCCTATCTGCATAAAACCCAAGCCAAGAAAATGCTACTATCCCGGGGTTGGGTCCAGACCAACCCCTGAGGATACTACTATCTAATTAACTATTATAGCTACTGCAATAAAATAATGCACATTAATTAAAACTAAAGTTGAGAAAACTCAACATACCCGTAACTCTTGCCTTGCAGCAAAAGTGTTACCGAAGGCAATCAATTGCCCTTCCCGCACGAACCGCTCCGATTCCAGCAACCACTTGCGCCGATCCAAGCAACTTCTCGTCGCCGAGCCAACCACTTGCTCCAGAAAGTTTCACGCGAGTGAAACCTCCGCCAAGATTTCGGATCTGAATCCGAACTCCTTTGCGGCTTTGCTAGAGCCCTCAGGAGTAAGGCAGAAATTTATAGGGAGGGGAGAAATATTAATTTAAGCTTAGATCCGAGCGTGCTCCAACATTTTTGAGAGCCGCTCAGATCTAGAGCTTGGGACGAGTTTTGAGGAGGAGAGCAGACCCCTATTTATATAGGCGGTGGACTCTCCCCTTCTCTCAAAATCCGATGTGGGACTATTAATTTGGGATTAATTAAATCAAGTTAGTTTGCCTTTCACAAAGGGCAAACTTTCTTGAATTTTAACTCCCTCACCGTTGAGCTTCAATGTTGGTACAACCTACCAAATCAAAGAGGGTTCAACGGTGAACGCGTAGGAAAAAACGGCTCGTCAATCCGAGTCCGTTTGACCCTTCAAACAATTGTCCAAAGTTAGCCAAAAGTCCTGCTTCTCTTAGAAACGTAGCCGTCAAGAAAATCCCAGGTTTTAAAAAACCCTAACCAGAAAATTCGGGCTTGGTGGGCCTCCATTTTCGCTGGTTTCAGCCCAACAGTTTGGGCTGACTTGTTTTGGCTATAACTTGTGCATTTGGACTCCGTTTTTGACGCGGTTTGAACCTGCGTTTAGAGCGGGACGATCCCGTCATCTAGGTAACCTTTTCAACGCATTTATTTAATTAAATATAGTCTTAAACAATTTAAGACACATTTAATCTCTTTTGCATCATATGCAAATTAGTCCCTATCTAAGCTTAAATTTTCATTTGCATCAAATACAAATGATCCGAGGGCATATTCCTCTACATCTCCCACTTGCACTCGGGATCATTTATCTCGAATGCAGGAGATGATTGCAAACATCTTTTGCAATATTTTATCCCTTGCATCAAATGCAAATTATTCTCCCTAACTAATTTCTACCTATTACTAGACGAAGATCGCACTCTGTGTGAGACCCTACAGCCTGACCCTACTACAGGTTTGGGTTCGAGACCCTAGACGGCAGAGACCACGAGCAGTAGTTGCCGTCCGTGTTTTGGCATCATAATTATGTGGTGTAACCCATTGACAAAATCATCGGGACTACCAAGACTGTATCCGTGATGAATACCGCAGTTTTAATCCTTTCGTCAAGACTATGTTGTTTATTCAAGTTTAGGGTATGGTAACATGTCAACCCCACCAACTTGAAACCGGTCAGTTACATCGGTCTTTAGTTAAATACATGTTGAACTTCTTTCAACATACTTTGATCAAAGATTTTCACTAAAGCACCGAACCAACACATACAACACTAACTCTCCTTAATGAGAGAGACGAATCCTTTCTTAGACACAACTCCCCTCACATGCTTCAAATGCCACCCAACCAAAATCCTTTCGACAAGTAAAGTCTTGAAGCTAGGAAAATGATCTAAGTGACACCATTCACATGCAGGTTTGTTCAATGTCTTCAATTCATAGGACCAGCTTGCCTATCATCACAAAAAGTTATCATTGACATTTTAAATTAAGTTTAACCAAATGATAATCTTTTATGAGTCGTTCAGTGAACTCATTCTCTAATGAGCACCTGCGTCTTGTTTCTGACTTCACCAAGTCAAACGATTACGAGTCCATCGTTACTAATCCATAGTGAATACAAAGACACAATGGTCTTATCGATGTGTCGATATCCTTTTCTCGACATATCAATGACCACGAACCAGTTTAAGACTTTAAGCTCCAATCGGTAAAAAACACTTTCTCATAATCGTGATCGGCATCAAGATAAGTGTATACCTTGCTATAAGTCTAAGGAAATTATCTAAGTATATAAGATGACACGAATGCACAAAGATAATTTGATACCAATAAATTTATTTTTATTCATGAATAAGATGTTTTTCAGGACAATGTGCCTCATAGGCATACAACTCTCAAAACATCTACCACTCACTACAAGGCCCACTCTTTATAGTATTTCATACCGCTTTTACACATTAGTTTCTCCAAACGATCACGTGCAAGGGCCTTTGTAAATGGATCAGCTAAATTCTCTTCAGACGAGACTCTGAGGATTTCTATGTCCTTCCTCTTCTCAATATCACGTATCAAATGATATTTTCGAAGAATGTGTCTGGATCTCTTGTGGAATCTGGGTTCTTTGACCAAGCTCAATGTGGCATTGTTATCACAATACAACGGTATTGGATCTATAACAGTAGGCACCACTCCTAGCTGGCTCACAAATTTCCTAATCCAGACAGCTTCCTTTGCTGCATCATTGGCCGCTATATATTCGGCCTCCATAGTTGAATCAGCAACGGTGTCTTGCTTTGAACTCCTCCAGCTCACTGCACATCCGTTGAGAGTGAAAATGTATCCTGAAATTGACTTGCTGTCATCCACGTCACTCTGAAAGCTGGAATCCGTGAAGCCCTCAATTTTGAGTTCATCACTTCCATAAATCAAAACTAGATCTCTTGTTCTTCGCAAGTACTTGAGAATCGTCTTGACTGCTTTCCAGTGTTCTTCTCCATAGTTAGACTGATATCGACTTACTGCACCTAGTGCAAAAGCGACATCAGGTCTGGTACATATCATGGAATACATGATCGATCCAACTGCCGAAGCATATGGAATATTGCTCATGCGTTCTCTTTCCAAGTCAGTCTTTGGAGACATCTTCTTGGAAAGACTTATTCCGTGATTTGCGGGTATAAACCCACCTTTACTGTTTTCCATGTTAAACCGTTTTAACATGGTATCAATGTACCTAGATTGGGAGAGTCCTAGCATCCTTTTAGATCTATCTCTATAGATCTTCACACCTAGTATGTAGGATGCTTCTCCCAAATCTTTCATGGAGAAGTTAGTTGATAACCAATCCTTAACAGACTTCAACATCGGTATGTTGTTACCTATTAAGATAATGTCATCAACATAAAGTACGAGGATGACTAAATTGTTTCCACTGGTTTTCTTATAAACGCATGGCTCATCTTCATTTTTAATAAAATCAAACTCTTTGACCGTATTATCAAATCGGATGTTCCAGCTCCTGGATGCCTGCTTCAATCCATAAATGGATCTATGCAGTCTACATGCTTTTCCTTTGCTCCCACTGACTTCGAAACCTTCCGGCTGAGACATGTAAATATGCTCTTCTAAATCACCATTTAGAAATGCAGTTTTTACATCCATCTGCCAGATTTCGTAGTTGTGATAGGCAGCAATAGCGAGTACAATCCGGATGGATTTGTGCATGGCTACGGGTGAGAAAGTTTCGTCATAATCTACACCTAGAATCTGACGATAACCTTTCGCAACAAGTCTAGCCTTGTACGTTTCTATTTTTCCATCTGCACCGATCTTTCTTTTGAAGATCCATTTGCAGCCAATAGGAACACTTCCCTTGGGCACATTCTCTAAAGTCCAAACTTTATTAATGTGCATGGAATCCATCTCAGATTTCATTGCATCCAGCCATTTCTTAGAGTCTCTACTCTGAATTGCTTCTTGGAAGCTAATAGGATCATCTTCAACTAAGATGCTATCCTCAACTCCTCCATCTACGAGAAATCCGTAGTATCTTTCTGGAGCTCGAGGAATCCTATTTGACTTCCTAATAATTGCTTCAGGAGCATTAGGCTCTGCCTCTCCCACTGGTTCCGCGATCTGTTCATGTGTTGATTCAGTCTCTAGACTTTCGTCCAGTTCTATTACCTCGCCGTTAGACTCCTTCACAAGGAATTCCTTTTCAAGAAAGGTGGCGTGTTTGGACACAACAATCTTTTGTTGTTCCTGGTGATAGAAAATGTGTCCCGTCGAGTGACTAGGATATCCTATGAATCTACACATAACAGACCTATCCTCCAGTTTATCTGGATTAAGCTTCTTGACATACGCAGGACAACCCCATACCTTAATATGCTTAAGGTTTGGTTTCTTCCCGTTCCATATCTCATATGGTGTCATTGGCACAGATCTAGATGGAACTCTATTAAGGATATGGGTGGCAGTTTCTAGGGCATAGCCCCAAAGGGAGATAGGTAACCCAGAGTCACTCATCATTGATCGAACCATGTCTAACAAGGTACGATTCCTTCTCTCTGACACACCATTATGTTGAGGTGTGTAAGGAGGAGTGATCTGAGAGAGAATCCCATTCTGTTTTAAATGCGCAAGGAATTCATGGCTCAAGTATTCTCCTCTTCGATCAGATCGAAGAATTTTAATACTTTTGCTCGTCTGTTTTTCAACTTCGTTACGATACTCTTTGAATCGCTCAAATGTATCAGATTTGTGCTTCATCAAGAACACATGTCCGAACCTAGAGTGATCATCAGTAAAAGTAACAAAGTATGAATATCCTCCTTTCGCTAAAGTAGACATTGGTCCACATACATCAGAATGTACTAGACCCAAGAGTTCACTAACTCTTTCCCCTTTACCCGTAAAGGGAGTTTTAGCCATTTTACCTTTGAGACAAGACTCGCAAGTGTCGTACGACTCATAATTCGAGAGGTCAAGAGACCCCTCTTTATGCAACTTGCTAAGTCTTTTCTCTCCGATATGGCCTAGTCTACAGTGCCAAAGGAAAGTTTCATTAAAACTAGATTCCTTACGTTTTCGTGTGTTAACACTTAACACAACGTCATTAGACAGAGTGTATACACCATTATTCATTGTTCCAAATCCCATCAATTTATCATTAAAGAAAATGTTCATAACAGATTCATTAATGGTAAATTTATATCCAACTTTGGCCAAAGCCGAAATGGAAATAACGTTGCATAGAAAATTTGGTATATAATAACATTGTTTCAAAAACAATGTGGCACCGTTTGCCAAGGTTTTCTTTAGGTCTCCTACGGCTTTAGCAGCTACATTAGCTCCATTACCAACTTGAAGAACTATTTCGTCCTTTCTTACGTTTCTAAATTTGCTCATACCTTGTAACGAATTACAAATGTGAGTACCCGCACCAGTATCCAATACCCATGCGTTAGAAGTTACAGAAAGGACTATACTCTGTATAACTAATACCTTAGAAGTCGAGACATCAATATGTCCTTTCTTCTCTCCGTTAAGCCCAAAGTTTTCTAAGCAATCAATATTTAAACCAGTCAATTTATTATTCAGGATAAGATTCATATTCGTTTTCATGCTGCAAAAGACATAGAATGAATTTAGTGTAATTCATGATAAAATAATATAGTTAATATGGTTTTTAATTAACTATGGTCTCCCACTATTTTACGATCATTCTCGGAAATGAACGAATTTTAATATCTTAAAATATAGTGAAAAAGGGACCCAATCATCATGAACCTCACAACCTTGAGGAGACTCAACAAGTTGATTGGTTCCATGATTGGTAGACTAACTCTTAGTCAATCACATCACATGTGACTCCCTATCGATTCTTACCCACAGTTACTTATGATCTTGAGGAGACTCAACTAATCATAATGACTGGTCTAGTCAGACCCTTGATTTCGTGTTCAGATTTGACTTAGATCGATGCTCGAGGAGACCCGACGCATCGATTTGGGTCAAGTCCAGACTACATTACATGTATGTTGGAGTTTGTTCCTTAAAGAAAAACATGTCATAGCTTGAGGAGACTCAACAACTATAAATGTTTTCTTTGAGTTACAAAACTCCAAAATCAAGGAGGGATACGAATTAATCTTTAACAAGATTTATAGCGCATTGACTAGATATAACCAAAGCTAACACATTTTATTATCAGCAACTTTGCGGTACAAGCGGGCATGACCAGGGTTAGGGCCGGGCAGGATCACTTGCGCCCAGCAAAGCTGAGTCGATCCACAACACCTTCCCTAACTACCTACCCATACCATTCTCCATTGAAAGTGCTAATGATAAAAAGTGTTATATTGATTTAATCTGGTTGTTATGATTTATTTAACTAGTTAATCCTATCAACTAGTCATAACCTATAATTCAAAATTATTAGGATGTGTTTCATAACTTTTATTAGAAACCTATCAACTATGGGATTTTAATAAATCACATCAGAATTGTTTCAACAAACAAGGGACAATCATAATCATTCATTAGGATGTGTTATTTAAAATATTGTGAACAACATTTTAAAACATAGCCAAAGCTAGTCATTTAAATTTAATCAGATTAAAGATTTAAATGAATTTTAATGGCTAACCCTACAAGTCTTTCTTTTAGCAATTATCAAATAAAAGCAAAAAGAAACATAAAGACATTAATTATCACATAATTAAAAAGATCTAATCTTGGTTTTCAAAACAATTTTCGAAAAATTTGAAAACCAACATATAGTTAGTTCAAGACTAACTACAAGTTTTAATAACATGCATTTCATAAAAGCAGTATTTAGATAGTCTATGTAGCCTGGCTCCGATACCAATGATGGGTTTTATCTGATCCAAGGGCTCTCTTTCTACTAGTGCATTGTCCGTCCTTCGCCCTACTTGAGAGCGAAGGTTGGACAACCTTGCACAAAATTAACGCAGCGGAAGCGGAAAAATAAAGAGAAAAACTTTATATAAACATTTTATATAAACTAGCCCTATCTGCATAAAACCCAAGCCAAGAAAATGCTACTATCCCGGGGTTGGGTCCAGACCAACCCCTGAGGATACTACTATCTAATTAACTATTGTAGCTACTGCAATAAAATAATGCACATTAATTAAAACTAAAGTTGAGAAAACTCAACATACCCGTAACTCTTGCCTTGCAGCAAAAGTGTTACCGATGGTAATCAATTGCCCTTCCCGCACGAACCGCTCCGATTCCAGCAACCACTTGCGCCGATCCAAGCAACTTCTCGTCGCCGAGCCAACCACTTGCTCCAGAAAGTTTCACGCGAGTGAAACCTCCGCCAAGATTTCGGATCTGAATCCGAACTCCTTTGCGGCTTTGCTAGAGCCCTCAGGAGTAAGGCAGAAATTTATAGGGAGGGGAGAAATATTAATTTAAGCTTAGATCCGAGCGTGCTCCAACATTTTTGAGAGCCGCTCAGATCTAGAGCTTGGGACGAGTTTTGAGGAGGAGAGCAGACCCCTATTTATATAGGCGGTGGACTCTCCCCTTCTCTCAAAATCCGATGTGGGACTATTAATTTGGGATTAATTAAATCAAGTTAGTTTGCCTTTCACAAAGGGCAAACTTTCTCGAATTTTAACTCCCTCACCGTTGAGCTTCAATGTTGGTACAACCTACCAAATCAAAGAGGGTTCAACGGTGAACGCGTAGGAAAAAACGGCTCGTCAATCCGAGTCCGTTTGACCCTTCAAACAATTGTCCAAAGTTAGCCAAAAGTCCTGCTTCTCTTAGAAACGTAGCCGTCAAGAAAATCCCAGGTTTCAAAAAACCCTAACCAGAAAATTCGGGCTTGGTGGGCCTCCATTTTCGCTGGTTTCAGCCCAACAGTTTGGGCTGACTTGTTTTGGCTATAACTTGTGCATTTGGACTCCGTTTTTGACGCGGTTTGAACCTGCGTTTAGAGCGGGACAATCCCGTCATCTAGGTAACCTTTTCAACGCGTTTATTTAATTAAATATAGTCTTAAACAATTTAAGACACATTTAATCTCTTTTGCATCATATGCAAATTAGTCCCTATCTAAGCTTAAATTTTCATTTGCATCAAATACAAATGATCCGAGGGCATATTCCTCTACAGACCGACTAAGTGTAAACAATAACTCCAGTCGAAAACCTGAACTAAGAGTTAGTCAGTCAAAGAACAACTACTGACCGACTAGTTTGACATCTAGTCGGTCGATGAATGTTCTTAGACCGACTAAGAGTAAACAGTAACTAGTGTCAAAAATAGTTGATGAGTTAGTCGGTTGAAGAAGCATTGCCGACCGACTAGTTTGCAACCTAGTCGGTCAACCAACGTTCTTAGACCGACTAACGATAAACAGTAACTGCTGAGAAATTTAGAAAGCCAACTAGTCGGTCCAAGAAGGATTGCCGACCGACTGGATCGTCATCTAGTCGGTCGGTGCCCCTTCTTATACCGGCTAATGAGCACCAAAAGTTCCGATACGGAGTGCGGGGCCCCGGGATCGATTCCTAAGACTCTTAGGCTTGATCTTATAGTAAGATACGACCGTTATGAAGTCCGTCACGAATGACATACTTCGAAATCGACAATCCTATGGAAGAAACGAGAAAATACGACGAATCGATCGAAAATGAAAGCTACGGAGACGAAAACCACACATGAGGATGAAATCCACCAAAACATATATTATATTATAATAAATCCAGATACATGAAAAGCAGTCGTTACATCCTCCCCAACTTAAGAAAAATTCCGTCCTCGGAATTTCCAAATACTCACGAGTCCGGAAACAAAAGTGGGAAATGCTCTCGCATCTCATCCTCATTCTCCAAAGTAGACTCTCCAGGTGAGCCGTGTCGCCACATCACCCTCACAAGATGGACAATCTTGTTCCGAAGCGATTTCTGACGCCTGTCCAGAATCTGCACTGGATGCTGGTCATACGTCATATCGGTGCGAACGGTAATCTCCGAAAAATCCACAGCATGAGATGGATCGCTAATGTATCGACAAAGCTGCGACACATGGAAAACATTGTGAACTCCTTCCAAAGATGGCGGCAAGGCCAAGCGATATGCTACCTCGCCAACCCTCTCCAAAACATCAAATGGTCCAATGTATCGCGGGCTCAACTTCCCTTGCTTCCCGAAACGAATCACACCACGATTCGGGAAAATCTTCAAGAACACATGGTCGCCCGGCTGAAACTCCAAAGGACGACGTTTAGCATCCGCCCAATGCTTAAAACGGTTCTGAGCAATTCTCAACCTCTCCCGAATATTCCTGACGATATCCACGGCCCCCACGATCATCTCGGGTCCCAACAACTCTCGATCACCAACGTCATCCCAACTCAATGGCGATCGACATTTCCTCCCATAAAGCGCGGCGAAAGGCGCCATGACAATACTCGCCTGGAAGCTATTGTTGTAAGAGAACTCCACCAAGTGTAGATGGTCCTCCCACAAACCCTTGAAATCCAACATGCACGCCCTCAGCATGTCTTCCAAAATCTGAATCGTCCTCTCGGACTGGCCATCCGTCTGCGGATGGTACGACGTGCTAAAACTCAGACGCGTACCCAAGCTCTTCTGCAAACTCTGCCAGAACTGAGATGTGAACCTCGTGTCTCTGTCAGACACGATACTCATAGGGACTCCATGAAGTCGCACAACCTCCTGCACGATTCACGTTACATCACCATCCACACTAGGGAAAAGGAAATAAAACGGAGAGTAAAAGAATTTACCTCCATATATCTCCTCGCTATCGCCTCAGTGGACTGTCCCACTCGAAATGGAATAAAGTGCGCAGATTTGGTCAATCGATCTACGATCACCCAAATCGTGTCATTCTGCTTCGGACTCCGAGGTAGTCCAGTCACGAAATCCATAGTGATGTGTTGCCATTTCCACTCCGGAATCGGAAGCGGTTGTAGCAACCCGACCGTACGCTGATGCTCCGCCTTCACTTGCTGGCAAACCAAGCACTTGGCTAAACTCCGAGCCACACTCCTCTTCATACCATGCCACCAATAATTCAGACGAAGATCCTGGTACATCTTGGTGCCACCAGGATGCACAGAATACGGCGAACTGTGTGCCTCCACCATCAGCTCCTCTCTGATATCCCCAGCTGGCACACACAACCTGGCTCCAAACCTCAGCGAGCCATCCTCATGAATCAAAAAGTCAGTCCGCAGACCGGCTTCCACCTGCTCCCGAATCTTTACCAGCTTCGGATCCTCAGCCTGGCCAGCCCTAATCCGATCCACAATCGTCGACTGTACCTGCATGTACATCAATGACGAAGCCTCCCCAGGAAGAACAACCTCCACGCCAGACTCGCAAAAATCCTGCTGCAATCTCCACTGCGAGGTCAAAATCATCACCGCTGGAAGCCTACTCAAAGCATCTGGAACCACATTCACCTTGCCAGGGTGAAACTGCAAATCAATCTCATAATCTGCCATAAGCTCCAACCATCGACGCTGTCGCATGTTGAGCTCCTTCTGAGTGAAAATATACTTCAAGCTTTTGTGATCGGTGAAAATCTTCACTTTCTCACTCAGCAGGAAGTGCCTCCAAATCTTAAGGGCAAACACAATGGCAGCCAACTCCAAATCATGCGTCGGGTAATTCTTCTCATGAACCTTAAGCTGACGAGACGCATACGCCACAACATGTCCGTGCTGATGCAACACACAACCGAGACCCTTGCCAGAAGCATCGCAAAAGATCTCAAATCCACCGCTGCGATCAGGCACAACAAGAATAGGGGCAGTCGTCAACCTCTCCTTCAGAATACCAAAAGCACTCTCACAATCACCCGACCAAACAAAAGCAACATCCTTCCACGTCAACCTGGTCATCGGCTCAGCAATACGAGAAAAGTCCTTAATGAATCGCCGATAGTAACCAGCAAGTCCAAGGAAACTCCGAATCTTAGACGCTGACGACGAAACAGGCCACTCTATGATGGCCCGAATCTTCTCGGGATCCACTGAAATACCATCCCCGGTCACCACATGCCCAAGAAAAGCAACTCTATCCAGCCAAAACTCGCACTTCCAAAACCTAGCATACAAACGATGCTTCCTCAAAATCTCCAACACCGTCCTTAAGTGCGAGGCATGCTCTTCCTCCGACTTCGAATAGATCAGAATGTCGTCAATGAAGATAACGACAAACTTATCCAAAAAGTCGTAGAAAATCAGGTTCATCAGATTCATGAAAACTGCGGGCGCGTTAGTTATGCCGAAAGGCATAACCACGAACTCATAGTGTCCATACTTCGTCCGGAACGCTGTCTTCGGAACATCTCCCTTCTTCACCTTCAACTGATGGTAACCACTCCTCAAATCCAATTTAGAAAACACCCTCGAACCTCCAAGTTGATCAAAAATATCATCGATGCGAGGCAACGGGTATTTATTCTTAATGGTCACCGCATTCAACTCCCGATAGTCCACGCACATGCGACGCGAACCATCCTTCTTCTTTACCAGCAACACCGGTGCTCCCCACGGAGACACGCTATGATTAATATAACCCTTCTGCAAAAGCTCATCCAACTGCTTCCACAACTTTTCCAACTCTGCATGTGACATACGATACGGCGCCTTCGAAATCGGCTGCGCACCTGGAACAAAATCGATAGAAAATTCTAGAGCTCGATCAGGTGGAAAACCAGACACCTCCTCGGGGAAGACGTCGCCAAAATCACGCACCACAGCTGGCCACTCCAACTCCATCTGCATAGTCACGACATCCACTGGTCTGGCCCTAAATCTGACCGGACCCAGCGAACTGCTACCACGACTGAACTCAAATACCGGGTGTCCAGGAATCTCGAACACCACCTTCTTCCTCTGACAGTCAATCGTAGCATAGAAGCTCGCAAGCCAATCCATCCCAAGGACCGCATCGTAATTGATGATGTCGTGGACAATGAAATCAGCACAAAGCTCATGTCCACAAACCACCAACGGGCAAGAATTGCACCCACGATGCACCGAGACTACACCGTTCCCTGTGACGATATTCCAACTCTTGGAAAGAGGGGACGTCGACAAGGAATGCCTCTCCACGAAGCTCCGAGAAATAATGCACATCGATGCACCAGAGTCAAAGAGGACTCGTGCAGGAAATGTGCAAACCAAAACCACACCTAACAAGCAACTAACCATCAAATCCTAGTCTAGCAAACAATCATGAGCAAGCAACCAATATAATCAAAGATCAAACTAACTAAGGAAGATAAATAGCTAGAATGAGCGTTACCTGTAATAACCTCAT
Organism: Scilla litardierei; assembly: GCA_030789695.1. Classification (NCBI taxonomy): domain Eukaryota; kingdom Viridiplantae; phylum Streptophyta; class Magnoliopsida; order Asparagales; family Asparagaceae; genus Scilla; species Scilla litardierei. The sequence continues at coordinate 766,882,496 of CM061142.1, forward strand.
CCACGGCCATGCTCTCCTCCTCAGTCATCAGAAAGGCCTGCCCTCTCGGCGGAACAGCCTGCCGAAAGGCCTGTCTCTGTGGAACAAGAGGCGCTCCACGTCCAACGGGCACAGGAGCTCGCTGCTGCAATGGCTGTGCTGCAATAGGAGCCCGCCAAGGCTGCCTTGACTTCGGACACTCCCGGATGGTGTGGGCAGGATACCCGCAGACAATGCACTGTCCCAGAAACCTCCTACACTGATCCCTGAGGTGTCCAGTCTTGCCACAGAAATGGCAAGTCTTCAGGATAGGCCCTCCTGGCCTCTTGAACTGCACCGGATGATTAGGCTTGAAACCAGGCCTAACCACCGCCCTGGCCTGCTCCATAGGCCTCTTCCCAGCTCCGGAAACATGCCCCTTCCTCTGATTCAAATTCAACTCTTGCCGCCTCGCAGCAATCAGAACCTTCTGATATGTCTCCAGGTCAGAAGAGGTCACAAAGCTCTGAAGCTCCAAGGCAAGTCCCTGAAGAAAGAGCTGAGCTTTCTCATCGTCATCCTGCACCATCTTAGGTGCAAACCGACTGAGCCTCGTGAACTCCTGGTGGTACTGATCCACCGACAAGCTCCCCTGCTTCAGATCTATAAAGCGTTGCAGCATCACCTGCCTAGCAGCCTTCGGGAAGAATTATCCATCAAATCTGGACTTGAAGGTAGCCCAGACGATCGGCTCCACCAGCATCTTCTCTTCAGCATCCCACCAATTTCTGGCGTTGTCCTTCAGCTGCCTCTTAGCCAAATCAACCCATCCAGCCAGGTTAATCTTCGCCATTGCCAAGTTATCTTCAATGTTCCTTATCCACTCGTCGGCAGCCAGAGGACCCTCAGATCCATCAAAATATGCGGGACCCAGCTCCCGAAATTGCTTCGCTCCCAGCTCGGAGCGGGGGGCATCTGGAAGTGCCCAGGCAGCTCGAGCAAGTGGAGCATTCTGGACGTGTAGGAGCACGCCCTGCTGCACTTGCATCATCTGGATCATCATCCGCATCATCTCACCGCTGGTGGGTTCCCGCTCAGGCTCCTCATCATGAGGGGGCACACCACTACCTCCACCACGGGTGAATCGCCTTCCTGCCATCTAGTGACACAGAAAACGAAGCAGATTAGACTCATAGCTTATGACTCGGATATCGAATTTATTTATTGGACAATCTTATATTATTATTGTTATCCCTGATAATTGCAGTTACAGAGAGACCTGCATGGGCCACCAATAAAACCTGTCACGCCCCGCTTCCCTGAAATGGAGGCGAGACGTGAGAAGGTCCGCACGAGAGAGGAGCTGTGAAGCCCCAAACCCGATAAGCGTCCATTTAGTATAAGCAGGTCCCTGTAATCGCAAAAGGAACAACAACAATAATAATAAAGAGGCGGATATGAAATACCAATCCCAAAGTTTGTCCACAAAATATTCAACATCACAGAAAAGCCACCAGGCTAATAGAAAAGAGTCTAAGGCCCAGAACAAGGCCAACAAAATAACACAAACATAACAGAGTATCAAACTAGGTGCCACGCACCGACAATTTAGCAGCCTAACAAAAGAGCTAAACGAAGATACTAAGACTGATCCCCAGTATCAACGCAGTCCTCGATCAACGCGGGCCCTGACTCAGCGTCAGCGAACACCACGTCCTCAGCAAGTAACTCAGGCTCGGGCTCGGGCTCTAACATGTGTCAGCAAGTCGAAAGACTTGTGCAAGGAAACGGGAATAAAGGTAAACTAGCAACCTAGCAGTTAAAATATGGTGCATGGCAAGTAAAGTAAGGTGGTAACAAGTAAAGTAAAGGAGAGTACAAGTGGCAAGTGGTTGTTGTGGCATGTAATGTCAAGTAACAAGTACAAGGGATCACTCAACGAGTGCCCTATGCCCTCAGGCTGTGTTCAAGTGTCAAGTACAAGGGATCACTCAACGAGCGCCCTATGCCCTCAGGCTGTGATGAGCTCGTCTTCTGGAACACGAGCCAGAAAGTGCAAATGGCATAGGATGGTGCCCACGCAAGGTGGGTGCCTAGCCGGAACAATAGTACGAGTATGTAGCAAAACTACGCAATCACGATGGGTATTCAAGCATGCAATGACATGAGCAGTTAATACGCGTACCGTTAATTGTATTTAAACGTGACAGACAAAATGCAATGACATGAACAGATATTCGCGTACCGTTTATTGAAATTAGAAATGACAGGCGAAATGCAAAAGCAGTTAAGGATGCATGGATGACATGAACATTTAATACGCGTACCGTTAAGGGAGAGTAAACGTGACATACAAGCATGATGAAGGTGACGGACCAAGCTTCGTTGTCAAGCTAGGTCAATGGCGTCTAAACAGCTATCCTTTCACCGTCTAGTCTCTTTTACGCTAAAGCAAGGTAAATGGCCTATGACATGGCCCAAATCAAGAGATGCAAGTTTCACTTGCCTGACATCGGGATTGACGAGCAATGAAGATCGTCACACAAGCTAACTACGGAAAGATTCACTGTTATGGCAAAACAATTATTAGCACAATGATCCTAAATAGGTTTCTTATTAGAACCCTAATCATCTAACAATCCATTTTATTAGGGTTTCACAATGTCAATGTGGGGTATGCTAAAATTAAAGGAATCGAGTATTACCGCGTAGGGAACGGAAGAATAACGCCGAGCAACCACGGCGACGGAAGAAACGCTCCGGGGAACCTAGGGTTCAGATGTGGAAATGATTGGAGAAGTTTGGAGAAATAGGGTTTTGGGGGATTTTTGGGGGTTTGATGGAGATTTGGGGAAGATGAGAGGTAGAATGAGTGGAGGGAGGGTTTGGATGATGAATATTGAGCTTGGATGAAGGAAATAGGGTTTGAGGGAGATGGGGGCTCAAAGGGGGGAGAAATTAGGGTTTTAGGTCGTGAGGGAGGAGAAGAAAACGTTTGGAGGGGTATTTATAGAGTTTGGTGGCGGCTAGAGCAAAACTAGGGTTTCCTGCACTGCTTAGTCGGTCAAAGAACAACTGTTGACCGACTAGTTTGAGAACTAGTCGGTCGGTGGACCAACGCAGACCGACTAAGTGTAAACAGTAACTCAAGTCGAAAACCTGAACTAAGAGTTAGTCGGTCAAAGAACAACTACTGACCGACTAGTTTGACATCTAGTCGGTCGATGAATGTTCTTAGACCAACTAAGAGTAAACAGTAACTAGTGTCAAAAATAGTTGATGAGTTAGTCGGTTGAAGAAGCATTACCGACCGACTAGTTTGCAACCTAGTCGGTCAACCAACGTTCTTAGACCGACTAACGATAAACAGTAACTCCTGAGAAATTTAGAAAGCCAACTAGTCGGTCCAAGAAGGATTGCCGACCGACTGGATCATCATCTAGTCGGTCGGTGCCCCTTCTTATACCGGCTAATGAGCACCAAAAGTTCCGATACGGAGCGCGGGGCCCCGGGATCGATTCCTAAGACTCCTAGGCTTGATCTTATAGTAAGATACGACCGTTATGAAGTCCGTCACGAATGACATACTTCGAAATCGACAATCCTATGGAAGAAACGAGAAAATACGATGAATCGATCGAAAATGAAAGCTACGGAGACGAAAACCACACATGAGGAGGAAATCCACCAAAACATATATTATATTATAATAAATCCAGATACATGAAAAGCAGTCGTTACAGTGGGGCTCCAGCGGGGGGGGCACTGTCGCAGCGGCGCGAGGAGATGGGATCTTGGGATCGACTTCGTCGTAGGGGAAGTGCAGACGGTGGTTTCGTGGCCGCGGAGATTGTCGGACGCGGGCTGAACGTTCATCAGAGCGGAGGAAGACTCGGGGTGCAATCTAAGGTCATCGGAAGGCGGCCTTGGACGGTCTTCGGCGGTGACACTGGGTCGGTGAGAGGGAGGAGGAGTGGGGGTTAGTGGCGACGCCTCGGGGCGTCACCGGAGTCGTCAATGGGGAGCTCGATGCGGTAGCGTGATCGGAGGATGTGCTTCGGGATACAGCGGATCACGGCACGGAGGCGAGGAGGCAGCGTTGTCGAGCGAGGTTGGGGCACGGCTTCGACGGTGGCTGAGCTCCGAGGCGCCGTGGGTCGGGGCCGCAGTGGAACTCGGCAAAGCGAGGACGAGCGGGGGGTGGCGACCTGCGGCTTCGTCGGAGCGGCGGTGTGCCCCGAAGCGACGAGGTGGTGACTCCGGTGGGCGGCTTCGGGCTCGAGAAAATGGGGAAGGAGCGAAGAAAGAGGTGAGGGGAGAGATAGCATCGTGAAGAGAGGGCCAGGGAAAATTTTGGAACGGGAGAGAGAGATGATTAGGGGTCTCTGTGTGTGTTGGGTTGCCTCGAATCGAAAGGAGAAGGGGGCCTGGGTTTTTTTTCTGGGTGAAGGGGGGAGAGAGAGAGAGAGTTAGGCGAATTTAAATAGGTTAAATAATATTAGTTTAATATAATGTAACGAAACTTAGTCAATAATATTAATGAGTTTGGTTGGATGATAAAGACTAATTAGGAGGGGAAGTTTGACTAAGGTGGTTTGGGGATGTATCTGACGAGGAGGAAAAACGTGTGTACACGTTTAACATAAGATTCCATGTTTAGGTCTATGGTTAAGGTTAACTAACGTAGGTTAAAAATTAAAAGTAATTAGTAGGCTTAAGTTGTAAAAATAATTATGCGAAATTACGATTTTGCCCCTACTAGTAAACGTGTCTGAAAAATTACAAAAACATACCCACGGGTTCGTATCGTCGTGAGGATCGTGAATACGAGATCCGTTTCAGGGTTTGAGCTATGGAAATACTATTTTTAGGCCAAAACATTTTGGAAGCGGGTTTACGGGTTCTCTATCGATTTGACTTCAGAAAATTACGAAATTAATGTGCGAAGTCCTAAATGATCATAGAATGATACCATAGAAGTTTGAAAATATTTTGAATATGTTTGAATAGAAAATAAATTCATTGAGCCAAAACGGTAATAACTGAAAATGAATTTTATCGGAAATGTTTTGAGTATTTGATGAAATCCGATCTTACTAAAATACTTCGTAGCTAGTCTGATATCTCAAAACATTTTTATAAGAAATTTTTGAAATCGTAAAACTCCTGACAAACTATTATAAAATAGTTTAAAATGGAAAAAACATGAATAGTTGTATTGAAAAAATACGGACCGTTACATTCTACCCTCCTTAAAATAATTCCGTCCTCGGAATTAAAAATATCTTTGGTTTAAAAATCTCTTTTGAAAATAATTGATGTTATGAAGAAGCTCAAGCAAATAAATGATAGAAGAGATAGTAATCTAGTAAATTAGGTTGTAAATAACATGAAACATAATGTGATATCATAGCATCAAGAAAACAAGAGATGTTATCTAAATGAATACATATTATTGACATCACAATAGCTTCCGTAACTATTCCTGTGACCAGTATCATCACAATAATTACTATGACTTCTCAGGTAGCCTAAAATTAACATGAGATAATAATATCACATGAAAATGAGGGCTATTACGATAACTTCATCAGTTCGAACTTGGAACCTGAGGTGATAAGCCAGTAGCAAGCTATTTAAACCACGGAAGACCATAAAGTTTATTCATGCTACTGATAACTAACTGGGTCTAACCACAGATGTCGTTCATAAAATAGCATCTAACGACTAATCCATGGGTACCAACATCATCAATCTCCATAATACCCTACCACATGCTAACGTCCAAATCAACGACCAAAGGTAAGTACAAGGCCAACATCCAAAGTCAGTACTTACTTCCAGTATTCCTTCCATCAATCTCCATAATATCCCACAATACGACAAGATCCAAGCTCTCATCCAGAGCCAAGCACAAGGCCTACATCCAACTTCACCACCCAAGGCCAATATCATGCCAATAATCATCGCCATCACTCCTTCTGTAGACCAATACTTGACGTTCGCAACACCCAACATTGCCCAACAAGTAAACAACCAAAAACACACTTTCCCACAAACCAAAAGGAGTAGACACAAGAGAAAGCCTAAACGGGATCTCAATCTGGGTGATACCCATGGCAAAGAGCTCAAGAGAAGCCCAAGGATCACTGCTTCCCAAGATCTCAGCCACACAGCGATAGCGAGGGTGGCGGCGAGGGTCATCGCCAAGGCCAAAAATCCCAAAACATATTGTCGGAGGGCCATCGGTGGTTGTCGATCTATGGTGGCTGCGACTGCTTGACGTGGCGGGTATCACCGGAGTAGGGTGGTGTGGTGGAGCTTCGGGTGAGGTCGAAGGAGCTTGAGACGAGATGGGTCGAGTTCGCTTGGTGAAGAGGCCGAGAGGGGGAGTGGGAGTCGATACGGCATAACTGAAACCACGGGGTGGCTTGGTGAGGAAGAAGAGGGGGGTCTTTAAAAAGGGGGCACCAAAAGTCGTTAGTAGGGTAGGCTAGGTTAGGCGGGGCCGGGGCTCGAGGAGAGGAAGCGGACAAAGGAAATAAAGAGGGGGGTAGGTGGTCGGTGGAAAAAGAGGTTTAACTCAGGGAGAATAGGGCACAAGATGAAAGTAGGGGCTAGAAGAGAAACACGAGCTTAAAAAGACGCAAACAGCCTACACTTGCACGTCAGGTTTGGCTCGTCTCAAAATCTCCAGCACCATCCTCCAATACTTCTGAGCGTCCTTTGATTTGCTTCTGTTGTCGAACTCGAACTTCTGGTGATCGAAAATCGAATGCTACCCTCCTTAAAATAAACGTAGCTAGAGTTAAAGCAAACTAGAATGCGATTAGAAAGATTCTATAGAATGGTCAATCGAAAGGTCATCATTAGCTGAAGGAAGGTTGATAATGAAGAAGATCGATGGTGTTACATAATCATGGTTTACGTCCTTGCGGTACATCGGAACACTGCCAGGGAAGTGACTAAGCCAGGATCAATTATCCCAAGTCTAGCAAGGGTGATCCAACAAACTTAGCCAAGCACATTGACCGGATCCTGGTCCATTGAAGGAAGCTTATCATTCATATGCGTGCCATCATCAACTGAAGGAAGGGTGATGATGATGAAGTGGGTAGATGTTCAACCTATGAAAAATTACTATAACGGTTAGCAAAAGAGGTTACTATGGAGGCTATAACCAAGAATGGAACACAAGTTCCTAAGCAAGGGTTAAGAGTTCAAAGGAAGTGATGAGGATCAATGAAGACCTAATGAAGATGGTAATATGGACGCTTTTACAAGTATGTCCAATACAGGTGAACACTCGAGACGTCTTGTACTCAAGAGTTCAATTTGAGTATTTTATATTGTACATCCTGATCTTGCTATATTGTTTACGAGGTAGTTAGCACGGACCTGCGTGGGCCACCAAACTTGTAACGACCCGCTCTTGGGCGCCCGTTACTTTTTTGATATTTGCGCAGGTCCTGCAGGTTACCAGTGAAAACAACATAGCCACGATGCAGAGATGTATAAAAATACTCAAATGGTGTCCAATTATTACAATCCATACTGTACAAGATGTCCCAACATATATACATGAAATAAGAATAGTACACAACTGAAAATAACTCTGTACGCTGCAGTTGAACTCTGGCGCTATTAGCTCAGGAGCATCTACCTCCATCTGTACGTCGTCTGCGGTGCCACGGAGATGGAACCGTAGGTAAGTCACAACAATTATAAATATAGAAAAGAAACAGTGCACAAGTATGACAAAAGTAACTACGTACAAGTAGATCAGAGTGAAAAGAAAAGTACTGAGCAACAACTGTACACAACTGAAAAGTAAAGGCAAACTGAACAGAAAGGAGAGAATAACTGTACGGTAGTAGTGCAAGTGTAAGCAGGCTAAGCAAGTGAAACGTACTACTGCTGTAGCTAAAAGCACGACAGGTAAAGAACTGGTGACTGTACATGTGTAATAAGTAACGTGCATGGAACGTGTAAAGTAAAGGTGACTGACTGTAGTGCGTAAAGTAAAAGTGATTATGCAAAAGTAACTACACTACGTGACTCAAGTCGAAGAGTACAATATGTGACCATCAAGTCCATCTCTTGCATGGGCGCGACCCAGACAAATGCCAAAAACACAGGCAGCAGGACATGTATTTTGTCAAAACCCAGGCAGCAGGACGGTATGCCGAAACACAGGCAGCGGGACGGGAAGATTGAACTCCAGTCACTCCCATACTCTCTCAAACTATGAGTTACCCCAAAACTCCAATGAAGTGTCAAGTGTTCTATGTACATGTTTTATACGGGATGTTCCACAAGATGTTCCACAAGATGATCCACAAGATATTCCACAAGATATTCCATACGCTGTTCCACATGTTGCTAGTCAAACCAAGTCAACTGGTTGACTTTCTTATTGAAAATCAGAAAGTAGGAACTCTTTCCAAAACAGACTGTGCCAAAGGGAACTGAGAATAAAGACAAGTCCAACGACTCTAATTCCTTGTTCACTGATTCGATGCTTCGAGCATGTAGTAGTGTTTAAATGGTTGTTTAGCACACAATTTACCCAAGTTGATGGTTGTGTGCTACAACCACCAAAGTTGAAAGTTGGCAAAGTAATCTGTAGTTGATTATTTTCCTATTAGATTAGGTTTCTAGTTCGGATCAAGTCAAGTAGCCGTTCTGAGGCTATAGTGATGTCCTAAGTTCATACGGGTACACTTATCTAATTTTCTAACTTTAGAATTAGTCGTGACTTACGGAATTCGAGGCTGTCGTAGCAAGCCGGAACTGGATCTAGGGCTTCTACGGAAGTTGGTGCACAAGAATTTGTACCTGCAACACAAAAACATTTGGTTAAAGAACACAATCATTTCCTATCTAAATAATTTGATCGTTTTGATTTTTAAACGGATTGAAACGTTGTCGAAAAGTGTTCTAAATTTTTCTATAGGCTAGATATGATGAAAATAATTTTTATGCATAGAGGAAATATTTTTCTGATGCTTACATTAATTTTTATAATTTTTAAAAGCTCAAAATAGATTTAAAAACTAATTTTTAATTAAGTAACGTAATTATTCAACAATTTCTTCTGGATGCAATCTGTATCGGAAAGTTGCAAATAAGCTGTCAAAATGACCGTTTCGAAGAGTACTTTAACATATATTTTTCTCACATATTATTGTACGTGAAAATAACAAGTTACGGATTTTTGAATCGAAAATAACATATTTATCTTTTAGGCTTAAAAATTAATTCTGAAAAAACTAAGCATCGGATTGAGATGAAACTAGCGCCATTGGGTCCAGAATGCCATTTCTGATTTTCTAGAGGTGGTTTTATATTTTTCTGATCTGTATATTATTTATTATTAATTAAACACCAATAAACCCATATTATAAATATTTAAATACGTATATACACCAGCATATACGTATCCGTATATTTGTGTTATACCTCGTTTCCTTTCAAAAACTTGCAGCGGAGGGTGTTTTGTGGGTCTTCGATGTCGGACGGCTCAGGGGGAGACGGTGGGGGATGGCGGCGTCGACGTCATGCGATGCAGGGCCGGATGACGGCATCGGCATCAAGCCCGGTGGGGCTCCAGCGGGGGGGGCACTGTCGCAGCGGCGCAAGGAGATGGGATCTTGGGATCGACTTCGTCGGAGGGGAAGTGCAGACGGCGGTTTCGTTGCCGCGGAGATCGTCGGACGCGGGCTGAACGTTCGTCGGAGCGGAGGAAGACTCGGGGTGCAATCGAAGGTCATCGGAAGGCGGCCTTGGACGGTCATCGGTGGTGACACTGGGTAGGTGAGAGGGAGGATGAGTGGGGGTTAATGGCGACGCCTCGGGGCGTCACTGGAGTCGTCGATGGGGAGCCCGATGCGGTAGCATGATCGGAGGATGGGGTGTGCTTCGGGATACATCGGATCACGACACGGAGGCGACGAGGCGGCGTTGTCGAGCGAGGTTGGGGCACGGCTTCGACGGTGGCTGTGCTCCGAGGCACCGTAGGTCGGGGTCGCAGTGGAACTCGGCGAAGCGAGGACGAGCGGGGGTGGTGACCTGCGGCTTCGTCGGAGCGGCGGTGTGCCCCGAAGCGACGAGGTGGTGACTCCTGTGGGCGTCTTCGGGCTCGAGAAAATGGGGAAGGAGCAAAGAAAGAGGTGAGGGGAGAGATAGCATCGTGAAGAGAGGGCCAGGGAAAATTTTGGAACGGGAGAGAGAGATGATTAGGGGTCTCTGTGTGTGTTGGGTTGCCTCGAATCGAAAGGAGAAGGGGGCCTGGGGTTTTTTTTTCTGGGTGAAGGGGAGAGAGAGAGTTAGGGGAATTTAAATAGGTTAAATAATATTAGTTTAATATAATGTAACGAAACTTAGTCAATAATGTTAATGAGTTTGGTTGGATGATAAAGACTAATTAGGAGGGGAAGTTTAACTAAGGTGGTTTGGGGATGTATCTGACGAGGAGGAAAAACGTGTGTATACGTTTAACATAAGATGCCATGTTTAGGTCTATGGTTAAGGTTAACTAACGTAGGTTAAAAATTAAAAGTAATTAGTAGGCTTAAGTTGTAAAAATAATTATGCGAAATTACGATTTTGCCCCTGAGACTAAACGTATCCGAAAAATTACGAAAACATAGCCACGGGTTCGTATCGTCGCGAGGATCGCGAATACGAAGTCCATTTTGGGGTTTGAGCTACGGAGATACGTGTTTTAGGCCAAAACGTTTAGGATGCGGGTTTGCGGGGTTTCTATCGATTTGACTTCAGAAAATTACGAAATTAATGTGGTAAGCCCTAAATGATCATAGAATGTTACCGTAGAAGTTTGAAAATGTTTTGAAGATGTTTGAATAGAAAATAAATTCATTAAGCCAAAACGGTAATAACTGAAATCGAATTTTATCGGAAATGTTTTGAGTATTTGATGAAATCCGATCTTACTAAAATACTTCGTAGCTAGTCTGATATCTCAAAACATTTTTATAAGAAATTTTTGAAATCGTAAAAATCCTGACAAACTATTATAAAATAGTTTTAAAATGGAAAATACATGAATAGTTGTATTGAAAAAATACGGACCGTTACAAGCGTAGATTGCGCTTCTTTAAGTATGTATAACTCTTTTCATTTGTCGCACATCTTGTACACTTAATTGTAGTGTACTTAGTACACTAAGCTTCATTTGGTGTGCTCATCATCAAAATCACTTGGGGTGGAATTCAATTTCCATCGCCTTCAATCTATCAAACATGACAAACATTCTTGTACGAGAACATTATTGCCACTTTCACCGCTCGACGGCCTGACAAAGGGCCCCGGACCGTTGTACCGTCTGACACCCTGACAAAAGCACCGCTGACTGTTGCACCGTCTGACATCTGACATCCTCAGCCGAACCTTCCACAGTCTGACACGCCAGCTCACCACGCCAGCTCAGCCGAACCCAACCGCCTTACTCAGCTATAAATACCTCTCCACTTCCACCGAGGAAAGGGTTGGTTAGTCGAATTATAAAATCTCACTCACACACGAGCAAATAGCATCCACATATTTGTTCTTCCACTCAAGATCGCCACGTAAGATTGACCTACCTCTAGCTCGGCCTATGTATACGTACCACATTTGTAAGACCTTATTCTGACTTAAGCATCAGAGAGGGTAAGGGTTGGAACCCAATCAAGCCTTTCTGACGAGTTGCTCTTTGCACAGAAAGCTCCTCTAAGTAGCGAACAACTGACGACCAACTCTTGGAGAGCGGCAACAAAGGGCGACCTTGCAAGATTGATCCCGAGATCATCCTCCAAAGTGTGCTTGGTCTCTACACCCCTCACAATTTGTAAACAGCCTACCTAATCACCCCTTAACTTGTAAGCATCGTGCCCTTGGTTCCCCATTAATACAAATTCATTGTGAGCGGATCTTACCCTGCAACAGTCATCATCAAAAAGGAAGAGAACGTTGGGATATTGAGTCACCCCGAACAGCTTTGATGATAATCAAACATGTCATCTAAAAAGCTACGAGTGCAGGTATATTAGTTTCAAGCAAATCGAATAGCACTCAAATCAAAGTGAGTTCTGTTGGATCGTTAATCCAACGTTGGGCTTATATGTTAAATAATTATGTAATGCTGGCTGTCAAATTAAGTTAAGCCCAATAAAGTGATCTAATAAGTTAAGTGGGTTTTAATGTATCTTTTAGGGTGTGTGCCTTTAATGTGTAGAGACTTATGGGCTTTCTGGTTTAATGATGGGCTAAACCCAAAACCCAATAAGAATTAGCACTTTTGCATATATATACGTGGTCAAGGTCCCCAGATCGCACAAACGAAAAGCTGTATTTTCTGCATCCCATCGACAAATTAAAGCCAGAGAAAAACTAAAGGATTTCTCCGGGGATTCATGTAGATCTTGAAGGCCATCCACTCGGATCTATAGTTCCATGCATTATGGATTCAGATACGCTTCCGCATAAAGTTTCGGTTTAATTTCTCTAGATTCTTCATATCTAGGCTGTTTAGCATGGTTTTGTGCAGTATTAATCTAAAAACAGTTACAACAAGTGGTATCAGAGCCACATCATGTTAGATCTTTGAGATCACCAATTTTCAGAATTTTTGGGTAATTTTTCGGATGAAAAATCAGTTTTTATCGGCGTTTTTAATTTATTTTCGTAGTTTCTATTAAATAAATAAATAAATAAACCAAGAGGGGCAGTCATCGACCGCCACGGCATTGCAATTCTGGCGGGGGTGGTGGCGGCCACAACCGCCGCCAAACCCCCTTAGGGTTAAATTTCCTTAGTTTTAAAAAAAATTGGAGAGGGGATGGCGGCCGACGACCACCGGACCCCCCAGAGGGGCGACGGTCATCGGCCACCGGCCCCCACGGCATCAGCAACCTGGCCAAATAAGGGGGCAGCGGTCATCGGCCACCGGCCCCCACGGCGTCGGTGGCCTGGCGAAAGCAGGGGGCGACGGCCACAACCGTCGCCAACCCCTATAAGGGTTTTATAGTATTTTAAAAAAAATTGGAGGGGCCGTTGGCTTATGGCCGTCGGACCCCCAGAGGGGCTATAGCCACAGCCGTCGGCCCACATAGCCTAAGTGGCTAGATGCCGGAGGGGCCGCCGCCGCCCCCAAAAAACCCTAGGCCCGATTTCTTTTTCAACGATGAGGCCGATCCCTCGTGGGCCGGCCCACATCTTGAAGCTCAAACTTTTCTTTCTCCCATCGAGCTTCATTAGCCTTTTTAACACCAGATGAGCGCTCCAAGTCAACAATCCTAGCTTGAAGCTCGGACTTTTCTTTCTCCCGTCGAGCTTCAGCAGACTTTTTAGCACCAGATAAGGAGTTGATGCTATCATTGGCCTTCAACACTGCCCGATTTGGCCTCCAGAGTTTTTCTCAAATCCTCTTCCAGCCTTTTTATTTGAGCCTCAAGTTTAGAAGCTCTTTCGTCAGTGTCATCTACTCATTGACGCTCAAAATTGAGTCGAGCCTTGACATCAGTTATGTCAATGGCCCAATGGTACAACTCTGTGACAAAAGCTGACATCTGAGCAAAGCACGGATCAAACATATAAATGGCATAAAATGGAGATGAAAGAACATATGACTAACTTGATATCCACAACCCACTATGAAGTTGGATATCGTCTCAAAGTCCATCCCTCGAAGGGCTTCACAGTCATGAGAAAGGAAGGAGTTCTCCACCAGTTAAGTGGTCGTCCCGTAGTCCATGAAGGCCGACTCTTCCTCCCAAACAATAAAGGGAGGCCGATGACGTTCCCCTCGAATGACCTATGAAGAAGAAGTGGAATGTTGATTCAGTATTAAAGCGCCCTCGTACTCTGAAGGAATAGAACCCACCAAGGGGTCAATGGGCCGATACAGCCCCACGACCATTTATTCTTATGACGGCTCAGAGGTGGCATAATCACCCCCTAGGAGCTATTAGGAGTGGCCGCTTAAGCCTTGAGGGTTTGGGTCAAGGACGTACCACCCTTTGTTGAGGTCTGGACCGGGAGAGCAGTATCTTCTCCCTTGATTTTCTTTTCATTGCCCTCCCTTTTGCTTAAGGGGAGACTTCTCTTCATATGCAAGGGTTCTGCAAGCTTTGAGTCCATGACTGATTGAGGGACATTCGTGGTATGATCGTCCAACGTAGGGGATGGAGCTAAGGATGGTTTTGTGCGATGGAAGATAGGGGTAGAGACTACCTGCAATGAGGCTTGGGACAAAGACACAAAGATCCCCCTAATTTCTCCCCCTTCCTCGGAGGAGCTCTGGCTAATAGGGAATGGAGGCTGAGTGGAAGAACCATCGGTCCTCTTTCTCCTTCGTTGCTCCAAACGAAGCCTCCGCACTTCGGGAGATAAATCGGCAAATTCTTGGCCAGCCATCTCTGCAAGAAAAAAGAAAATCAATGTAAGAAATCATGAATGAAGAATTGAGATGGCAAGAATTACCAGGCTCCCATAAAAGGGTCTTCATCAAGCTGTTGTCTAAAAACACTTGATTGACCTCTCCGATGGTGAGCGACTCAACAAATACTTGGCTTCCTTCGCTTCAATTGAAGATAGCTTCAATTCCTTGAATAAATAAGGATTGGGTTTACCCCCAATGAGTGAGGAATGAGGCTACTTTCGGGAAAACAACGAAAATGAAAGTGTCCCTCCAGTTGTGAGCACGGCTGGGGAGATCCCAAAAAATTTTCCTATTCTCTCGAGTGACGATGTGATGCCACACGCTCCGAGCATCAAGCTTGATTTGGAAGAAGAATGTAAAAAGCAGGATCGAGGGTTTCACCCTGTTCACCAAGCATAACATGATACATCCTACAATTGGAGATATAGCTAAGGGCGCGAGCTGGCAAAGTGAGAGTTTTAGATAACCCAACACCTCCAGAATAAAGGGAATGAGTGGAAATCAAAGACCGAATTGAAAGGCTTTCAAGTAAATTCCAACTTCCTGCCTTTTGGAAAAACAAATCCTCTCATTCAACTCAAGCACCCGAAATCTGTAGGGATAAGTGAGGTAATCTGTTCGAATCCTATAAGTTAAGGAGAAAGATAGCTCGGGAACTAAATCCAGGATCTCCTGAGGAACTTCGAGCGACTCGCCAGCCCGCGATATAGGAACCTAGGCCCCATGAGTAATCCTTTACCTTTCCCATAGACCAAATCGTGTGGGGGAAGGATCTCGATTACTAAGAGTTTCAGCTGTGGGTTCATCCATGATTTTCAACAATAAAGGTCAAAGGAAAGAGCAGATGAAGGAAGAAAAGCTGCCTAAACTATGGTTGATGAAGAGCAAAAGAAGTTGGAGTGAAAGCAGGGTTTTCCCAAAGACGAAATCAAAAGAGCTCACCATTTAGTTTCTAGTAACCCATATATGTTAAAGAGCCAGCATCCGAGCCTAGCATGGTCGTTCTATAGGATACACGTGTCTAGATCTGATGCTATGGATATTTCAAACCTCGGGACAGGTCGAGGGCCGAAGTGTTGGATCTCCTGACACACCAAATACACTAGAAGGGTGTGAATAGTGTAAATCACGACGATATTGCAAAATTAAAAGTTAATTAAAAATTGCAATAAGAGTGCAGAAATAAAAGAACACAATCCAAAATATTCCAAACGCAAACACAAAGATTTTTATCCTAGTTTGGATCCTTGTGATCCTACGTCCAGTCCTCTACCCCGTAGAGATTTGAATCCACTAAAACACTTGCTCCCCGTAAGTAATCAACATACAAAGATGCCAACACATCCTGTGTTGCAAAATTATACAATCTCTTCAACAAGGGATTCACCAAACAAAGTAAAGAAAGAGTATGAAACAATATCATCTATAGCCTTGTTAATTGATGGAAT
Source organism: Scilla litardierei (assembly GCA_030789695.1). NCBI lineage: Eukaryota > Viridiplantae > Streptophyta > Magnoliopsida > Asparagales > Asparagaceae > Scilla > Scilla litardierei. Next base: position 766,898,345 of record CM061142.1, read on the forward strand.
TATTGCGCAAGGAAGGTGTTTGAATCTCCAAGGTTCTGGATGGAACTTGTAGTAGAACAAACTTGAAGATTGGAATTTATATGGAAGAAAAATTTCTGCAGAGGTTCCTCTAAGAAAATCTGAAAATCACTTACTTTCTTGAGAGAGAAAGTAAACTTAAGAAAAGAGAAAGAAAGCGAATTTTCGTGTAATTTTAGGCAGGGGTCTGGAAGTCTATTTATAGTCCAAAAATGTAGTTTTGGAATGTTTGAAAACTGCTTAAATTTTCAAAAAATTCTGGGAAAGTTTTTCTATTAGTCGACTAATATGAGTGCCTGGTCGACTAATTAGAACTGCTGACTAGGATTCTGGCTGTTGAGGTGTTCTTTCAAAAAATAACTCCTAAAAAAGAAAGAAACTTCCGTAAACTGATATAAACTGGCAGAAAATAGCCGTTTATGTCAGTTCTAACTTCCAGAAATAAAATATATTATTTAAATGATAAATTATTTAAAATAACTGTTTTGAAAATAAACTGGTAGACTAACAAAGTCTATTAGTCGACTAAAATAGGAAAGTTTAGAAATTTGTGGGAAAATGATCTTGGAGATGTCAAAATGGGTCTGACGAAGTTTTAAGACATAAATATTTTAATATTAAAATTAGTCGACTAGCATTAGGGGTTGGTCGACTAATCGAATTTTTGACGTGATTTTTTGCAGACAGACCCTAGATGACTAATATAGATTATCATCAAGGCTTTTACATTCTAAGTAAATGCAAGCGAAAAAATAAAGATTACATCTCATTTACAAGATACAAAATATCAGCGATAAGCTTCGTCTTGTAGTTGATGCTTCTTGCAACTTGTATCTTGATAATTGTCTTAGTTGATTTGTGCTATAACATCTACATAGATAAAGTTAGTACAAAGATAATATGTTTGTATCATCAAAAACATATGAGAAGTTGTGAGTTTCCAACATTCTCCCCATTTTTGATGATTTTACACACATTTGAATATAATATTATAAAATGATGTTATTGCGAAAAAATGTTAGTGCTAAAAGATGTTATTGCTTATAAACAACAATGAAAATTCAATTCGTATAGTCATATATGATGTTATAAGAGACTTTGGGGTAATGAAAATACATGACTGTTAACATGAAAATGTGAAATATTGAATGTTAGTGCATTATGTATATTCCTTATGTAGCATATCTCCCCCTGAATATTATATCTCCCCCTGAATATTAGCATAATTATTATATTACTTCTCCTCCTTTGAAATTATCAAAAAATGGGGGTAAATCTGTTAAATAAATATATTAGTTGACTAGTATGTTGTGTTGGTCAACTAACTGCAGAAAAATTCAGAGAGCATAAAAACAGAGGAGACACTTTTAGAAGAAAATTGAAATGCATTAATAGAGAATAAAACAGTACATAATAAGATGTGTACATATCATAGGAAAAGATACAAACTAAAGCAAATATACAACAACATAAAGCTAACATTCTGACAACCAAAACAAAACAAACAACAAAGACTACTAGTCGACCAGCTGATCGTCCTGGTCGACTAGAAACTGAAGCATCCGGATCCTAATACGGTGGAGGAGGCCTAGGAGCGCGGTGTGATGTGGAGGGAGAGTAAGGAGACCTTTGTTCCAAGAGGCTTATAATTTGTGCTTGAGTGCCTTGCATATTGGTAAAGTCTATATTTATGTCATGCTGAATTTGCGCAAGACTAGTCTCAAAACCACGTAAATGTGCTTGGACTCCCGTGAGACCGACATGCATATCATCTTGAAGATGATCAATGTGTTCTTAAGGGGAGGACCGAGATGGTTGAGAGTGGACATGAGGGGTCATGGTAATCTTGCGATGACGAGGTGGTGATCTGGTCGGTTGCTCTTCTTCAACATGTGGAAGTTGATGAAGTTCCATGCTAATCAAGAAAGAATGATCAAAGTAGATTGGATTATAAAGGGCTACTTCATCATCAAGAGGAATTTCAAAATGTTGAAGAATACGAGTTATCGTGCAAGGTTAAAAGATGGTGTTTAAAACGGGTTTTACTAAGGCTAACATGAGAGATACATACCAATCAACTTTTATGCCATGCATGATGGCATAGAGAACACAGAGACAAGTTTCATCAACATAATGTAAAGATGTTTTTAGAAGAAGGTTGTAAGTTATGATCTTTAGAAGAAGGCGAGGAGTTGGATGTAAGTTCATGGCAAGCATACCGAAATTTTGAAAATTTGGACTAAGGAAGTCAAGAGTGGGTTGATGATTCATGGAAAATCTAAGACTTTGATCATTTGATCGATGGAAGCCAAGACATTCGGTAAGAGTGCCAAAGGTGCGATGCATATTTACACCTTGAACTTTTGTGTCAAAATAGATATTTCTGTCTTCTTGATAAACAACCATATTAGAGTAAAATTGTTTTACAAAGAGAGAATAGTATGGAATATCTTCACACCAAAGGTGGAAGAGAGAGCCATTATGAAGAAGATGGTGGAGATTGAAGTTTTGGATTGTAGGATCACTAAAATCAATTAATTTTTCGGGATAGAATGGAGTGGATTCCATGGCGGCATATTTGGCGCGTGCGTCTTCGATCGGAGTGGATCGACAAGATGAACGAGGATTTGAATAAGGAAACGTTAAAGAGAGATGAAGTGCTCCAACAGAGAACTCATGAGATCTTTCTCTGAAAATAGAAGATTTTCGGCTATATTTTGCATTGGGCTTTCTCATGGTGAAGAAGAAAGACCCATGGTGTTTAAATAGATAATTTGAGTGGGAAATTCGAATTTTGAATCAAGAAACCAAATTAAAAACTTCCTAATAACTCCTAAGACATTTTGGAAACTTCTGCAACGTTTTTGGGAGGGAAATCTAGCAAGATATCGTGCAAAACAAAGTTCAAAAACTGCTGTTCTTCGTAAGTGTACAACGATTAGTCGACTAGTAATCAGCATTGGTCGACTAATCGGGTGTTAGTTCTGAGCAGTTTTATGAAGAAGTTGAAATTTCAAAAAGACTATTAATAAAAGAAATTTCGGTCAAAAAGGACTGATGGGGTATGGTCTTGAGAAGTACCAATTATAAGGAAGCTTTGACCATATGTAAGTACTTTTGTACTTGTGATGTAAGAGGATGGAATCTTTCATTGTGTACTTGGCACTTGATCCTTGAGAAAGAGATGGAAATTTCAAAATTTTGAAGAGAGATTTGTCTCTTGCTATTGTTGACCGAAAAATAAAAAATAATTTCAAAAAATAAATATATTTAAAATTAATATCGATATCTATAAATAATTCTGGGGGATTAGTCGACTAGTATCCAATATTGATCAACTAATTAAAATATGAATAAATTCAGAAAAATCCAGAAAAATCATAAAATAATACTAACGTAATATATCACTATAATATATGGTTAAAATGCTGATTCACTAATAATGCCAAGTTTTCTTCTAAGTTTTAGAAAAGTCTCTTCCTTTTGGGGCTTAGTAAGGATATCGGCTATTTGATTCTTAGTATCCATATACCTAAGAATAATGTCACCTTTTTGAACATGATCATCCAAAAAGTGATGACGTATATCTATGTGTTTAGTGAGTGCATGATGTACCGTATTTTTGGATAAATTTATAGCACTAGTGTTGTCACACATAATAGGATATGTGTTACATTTAAAGGGATAATCTAGTATTGTTTGTTTCATCCATAAAACCTATGCTCATGCTAAACCAGCGGCAATATTTTCCACTTTAGTAGTAGATAAAGAAACAGAACTTTGTTTCTTACTAAACCATGATACTAATGCATAACCTAAAAAGTGACAAGTTCCACTTGTACTTTTACGATCAGATTTGCAACCGGCAAAATCTGCATCACTATATGAAATTAAATCAAATGAATTTGTTTTTGGATAATATAACCAAAAATCAAATGTATGTTTGATATACCTAATTATCCTTTTGACAGCAGTCAAATGTGATAATTTAGGATCAGACTGATATCTAGCACATATACAAACAGAAAACATAATATCTGGTCTACTTGCTGTAAGATAAAGTAATATTCCAATCATACCTCGATATAATGTTTGATCAATACTCTTACCATTGGGATATTTATCAAGATTTGATGAAGTACCCATTGGAGAACGCTTTTCTGCAGAATTCTCTAATCCAAACATTTTGATGAGTTCCATTGTATACTTACTCTGATGTATAAATATACCTTCCTTCATTTGTTTGATTTGAAGTCTAAGGAAGTAGGTCAATTCACCCATGTGACTCATCTCAAATTCATTCTGTATTTTCTTAGAAAATTCATGACAAAGAGAATCATTAGTAGAATCAAAAATTATGTCAACAACATATATTTATATAATGATAACATCAGAATCTATTTGTTTGGTAAATAAAGTAGAATCTATCTTTCCAATAGAATAACCAGATTTTAACAGAAAGTTCTTCATCTTTCATACCAAGAACGAGGTGCTTGTTTTAATCCATATAATGCTTTCTTTAACTTGAAAACATGATTATCCAAACTTTCATGTTGAAATCCTGGTGGTTGTTCTTCATAGACTTTTTCCTTTATAATACCATTTAGTAATGCGCTTTTAACATCTATTTGATATAACTTAAAATCTTTGTAACATGCACATGCAAAAAGCATTCTAATAGATTCTAATCTTGCTACAGGAGCAAAAGTTTCATCATAATCTATGCCTTCTTCTTGATAATAACATTGTGCAACTAATCTAGCCTTATTTCTAATTACTTGTCCATATTCATCCAATTTATTTTTAAATACCCACTTAGTACCAATAATAGGATGATCTGATGGTCTAGGTACTAATTCCCATACATCATTCCTTTTAAATTGATTAAGTTCTTCCTGCATTGCTATAATCCATGAATTATCTTTACATCCTTCAATAACATTCTGTAGTTCGATGGATGATATAAATGCACAATTAGTCATTTGTCCTATTTGAGATCTAGTTCTTACTCTATCAGAAATATCTCCAATAACTAAATCATGTGGATGATTAGGAACTTCAACAAATGCTTTAGGAAGACTTATATTTTCAGAAATAATCTCAGGAATGAAATTAGTAGAATCATCGTCATTTAACTTAGTGTTTTCTAAAGAACTAGTAATAGGTATAGAATCTTCTTCATCTAAACGTGTGATAGGTGTAAAATTCTCATCAAAATTTACATGAAGAGATTCCTCAATACATAAAGTTCTTTTATTATAAATCATATATGCTTTACTACGTGTAGAATATCCTACAAAATATACATTCGTCTGATTTAAAATCAAACTTATCTAATGAATCCTTAGTATTAAGAATAAAACATTTACAACCAATTACTCTAAAATAAGATACACGACGTATACGATCATAAAATAATTCAAAACAAGTTTTATTCATTTGTGGTCTTGCCAAAATTCTATTCAAAACATAACATGCCACAACAACGGCTTCTGACCAAAAATATTTTGGTAGATTACTATCGCATTACACGGTTCTAGCACATTTTTGTAATGTTCTATTTTTCCTTTCAACTACACCATTTTGTGGTGCGGCTCGAGGAAAAGAAAATTATGAGTTATAACATGTTTGTTACAAAATTTCGTAAATAATTCATTTTCAAATTCTCCTCCATGATCACTACGAATAGTAATAATGGATGAAGACTTTAAATTTTGAATTCTTTTACAAAATATTGTAAATTCCTCAAATGCATCATTTTTATGTTTTAAAAATAATACCCAAGTATATCTTGAATAATCATCAACAATTACAAATGAATATTTATTGCCATTTAAAGAAGCTATTCTAAAAGGACCAAATAAATCCAAATGTAAAAGTTCAAGTGGTCTTTTAGTAGAAATAACATCTTTCAATTTAAAAGATGATTTATGCATTTTTCCTTGTTGACATGCATCACAAAACTGTGTCTGAGTAAAAGAAATATTAGGCATACTAGAAACTAATTTTTGTTTTGAAATACGTGCTAAATGCTTAAAATTAGTATGTCCAAAACGTTTATGCCATAATAATGTGTTATCTGTGGATGCTAGTTAACAATGATTATTTGAAGATATTTCATGTATAATATAAATATATATATATATATATATTAACTATTCTAACGATTACCTTGGAATAAAATATTAGTCATATCAAAATCATATATAATGCCTGCATTCTTTTCGAAAACTATTTTAAAATCTTTATCGCATAATTGAGAAATGGATAAGAGATTATGTTTCAAACCGTCAACGAGGAGCACGTTTTCATTGATTAGCTTAGTTGGATCACCAACTGTTCCGATGCCAATCACTTTACCTTTGTAGTTATTGTAATGCCCTGGTAGCTACTGCACAAGTACTAGAGGGGGGTGAACAGTACTTTAAAATTATCAAGAGTCTAATTCCTAATTATTGTGCAAACACAAACAACTATGCGGAATAAAATAGAACAACAAGAGAAACACAATGTAAACACACGATGTAATGGGTTCGGATCCACCCAAGTCTCCCCGACTTGTTCCCAGTGATCCTGCGTCCCAGACACCCGGATCTCTTCTGGCTACTTGAGTTAGAATCCACTAACTCAAGGTTCCACTAAACAACTTCATGTAGAAACTACTACAAGATCAAACAATACAATGAATGAATTGTGACTCCCACAAACCGGGATCACAAAGTTCTCTCACAACCCGAGAGATAAACTTATAATAAATAGTTTAAATGAAATAAATAAAACTCACCACAAATTCCTATGCCTTGAGATACTTACGAATTAGGGCAAGGAAGGAAGATGAGAAGGGAGTGAGCACGAAACCCTAGCACCAACAGGATGAGAAGTCGGAAATGGCTAGGTTGAAGATCTTGATCTTGATTCAGTTCAACGAAAGAATTATCACACAACGCTCAAGATCTGAAAATCTCTTTCGAGAAGTTAGGTCACAAAAGAGAGAGATTTTTGAGAGAGAAAGCCTTGGAAATTGATAAAAACGAATTCGATACCCATTAGATCTGAATTTCATCTCATATTAGAAATATTTCCATGTTAGAAACGAGTCAAACAGATATGGAAAGAATCAAAACAGATCAAGAAAAATCATGGAAATAAATTCTCCAACGGCTGGAAAATTAAAGCAGCTTAATCGGTCTAAGAAGGATTACTGACCGATTAGTTTGAGAACTAGTCGGTCGGTAAAATTTCTTGGACCGACTAGATGGTTGACAGAGAATATATCGAAATAAGGAGGATAAACTAGTCGGTCTAAGAAGAAACATCAACCGACTAGTTTGACCACTAGTCGGTCGGTGAACCTTCTTGGACCGACTAATTGGTCAATAGTAACTAGGCTGAAATACATAAGTAGGACTAGTCGGTTCAAGAATGATTTCCAACCGATTAGATTGTCATCTAGTCGGTTGGTTCTTCTACTTGAACCAACTAAGATGCACAGAAAGCCATGTATAGACGCGATACGATAAGATATACAATCTAATGGCTTCTAAGGCAATCCTAGAGATAAGATAGGATATGTAAGAGGATAACTAAGGCAAGTATTACTCAAGGCTTAACATTCTAGAAGACAATGAAAATAAACATTACAAACCGTCTTCAAAAGCTTCTATATGAAGATTCTGAATCCATCGACTTCATAAATACTCCTTGAGCTTCAATGAAGCTTCAGGCACATCGATTACGCACTCTAAAGAAATCTTGGGACGTCGCTTGAGATCTACAAGGTAATTTGGCGACTATCTTCATAACTGCAGAAAAGATATAAATGAAATTTGGTGACAAACCAACATAAATATAAATCAATAATAATGATATAAATGAAATTTACTTACTCTCCCTGCATTGATGACTCGTTAGTTCCATATTAAATAATACATATAAGCATCAAGCAGAAAAGAGAAGTATAAAACATGATCCAATTATTGAAATATGGGATCGGAATCTATTTTTATATCTTCACTCCCCCTGAATCTAACATATGGAATTAGATTCATGGTAATTGTTTAAATTATCATTTAGCACACAGTCATTATTAATTCTCTCCCCCTTTGGCATTACCCAAAAAGAGCGGGAGGAAACAACGGTAATAACTAAGGCTAAAAGAAAATATAAACAAGAGAGGCGAAGACTAGGACAACGGTCCAATGACACCAAGGAAAATATCGAAGAAAACAAGATGTGTCAACTAGACCATAGTCAAAAACCGAAAAGATAAATCATCAAAAACAAAATCAAATCAACATATTGATGAAAGGAACATACTCTCCAATATCAACATTTTTAGCGAATTGAGTGCATGGAAAACAACTCATGTTTCCATCCAAACAAAACTATATAATCAACAGAATCGTCGAGCAATAAAGTAAACATCAGAGACATAATTACAATGTGCACACAGAGACGAACTGCAACATGATGTATATACAAATATAGATACAGCAAAAATGATACATCCAGACAACAACAGAGAAATGTCGAACATCAGCAGATAGCAATAAAAAATGCACAACATACAACAACCCAGCATACAGCAAAATGTATCATAAACCATACAAAACAACCATAAATACGAAGCGCAAATCGAAAAACAAGTCATAAATCCATCATAACAAATCCAGCATGAGCTTAGGAATATCATTATCATGCAGAATTATATAAAAAATATGAATCCTAAATCTCAGATTCACCCATAATCCCCAATTCTCGATGTAACCATACAAAGGTATCTTCCTTGAGTGGTTTCGTGAAATATCGGCGATTTGCTTCTGGGTTTCAACGTATACTAAAATGATGTCCTTTTAGCTACATGATCTTCTAGAAAATGGTGACGAACATCTATGTGTTTGGTACGGGAGTGGTGTACCGGATTCTTAGAGAGACATATTGCACTTAGGTTGTCCACCATGATAGGGCAAGTACCACAGTTTATACCGAAGTCTTTAAGTGTGTGTCTCATCCAAAGAACCTGTGTACATGCAGCACCGGCGGTATTATATTCCGCCTCGGTGGTAGAAAGTGATACGGAATTCTGCTTCTTGGAAAACCAAGAGACAAGAGAATTTCCTATAAAATGGCAAGTGCCACTAGTACTTTTCTTGTCGGATTTGCATCCAGCATAATCTGCATCACTATATGAGATTAACTCATATGTGCTTGACTTTGGATAGAATAATCCGTAGTCGAGTGTGTGACTAAAATAATGGAAAATACGTTTAACCGCTATTAAGTGTGATTCCTTAAGTTGTGATTGATACCTAGCACAGACACATACTGCAAGCATTATATCTGGCCTATTGGTAGTAAGATTTAATAAACTACATATCATACCTTGATATAGACGAATGTATACATCTTTGCCGCCAGTATCTTTATCGAGATGTGTAGTAGTGCTCATTGGTGTCTTCTTGCTAGAAGCATCCTCCATTGCAAATCGCTTTAGCAGCTTCACCGTGTACTTGGTTTGGTGGATGAAGATTCCATCGTTCATTTGACGAATTTGGAGTCCTAAAAAATATTTGAGCTCACCCATGTGGCTCATCTCGAACTGATCCTTCATGACATTAGAAAACTCTTCGCAAAGAGTGAAGTTAGTAGCACCGAAAATGATATCATCTACGTAAATTTGAACTAAAATGATATCATGATTAGCATACTTAACAAAAAGCGTTGAATCAACCTCACCCATTTTGAAACCCAAATCCAAAAGAAAGTTCTTTAGGCGGTCATACCAAGCTCTAGGAGCTTGTCTCAAACCATAAAGTGCTTTCTTAAGTTTGAAAACGTGATTTGGAAAATTTTCATTTATAAAACCCAGAGGTTGAGAAACATATACTTCCTCAACGACATCTGCGTTTAAAAACGCACTCTTTACGTCCATTTGAAAAAGTCTGAAATCTTTATAACATGCAAATGACAATAAATGCCTAATAGATTCTAATCTAGCTACAGGTGCAAAAGATTCCTCGAAGTCAATACCTTCTTCTTGCCTGTAGCCTTGAGCAACTAACCGGGCTTTGTTCCGGATGATATTTTGGTTCTCGTCTGTCTTGTTCTTGAAGATCCACTTCGTTCCTATAATGTTGTGGTTCTTCGAAGGCAATGGAACTAGCTCCCAGACCTCATTCCTCTCAAACTGAATGATCTCCTCTTCCATGACTAGGATCCAAGAGCTATCTTCACACGCTTCATTGATATTCTTTGGCTCTACGGAAGAGACAAAGGCACACTGAGCGAAGAAGTTGACTTGGGATCTTGTTTTGACGCCATCTTCCATGTTGCCAATAACTTGCTCATGGGGATGGTCACGAACTGTTGGAAGCTTTCTGGGAACATCCTGGTCATTAGGAACATTCTCAAGAGAGTCATTAGTAGGGTTAGTTTCAACAGAATCAATAGCATTAGATATATCAACAGAATCACAACCTGCTTCCATAGAATCATCGTCATCGATAATTCTAGGAGGGACAAAATCTTCATTAAAAGAAACATGAAGAGATTCCTCGATCGTTGAGGTTCTTTTGTTGTATATCTGGTAGGCTTTGCTACGGGAGGAATATCCAACAAATATCCCCTCATCGGATCTTGGATCAAATTTGTCCAAACTACCATACGTGTTTTTGATAAAACATTTTGCACCAAAAACTCTAAAATATTTAACTTGAGGCAACCTACCAAACAAAAATTCATAACAAGTTTGTTTAGTGCCGGGCCTCAAGAGAATCCTATTAAACACATAGCAAGTGGTGTGTACCGCTTCTGCCCAAAATTGATGGCCAAAGTGGCTATCATCAAGCATAGTGTGAGCACATTCCACTAGTGTCCTATTCTTTCTCTCAACAACATCATTTTGAAGGGGTGTGCGAGGGAAAGAAAAGGTGTAGTAATACCAACCTCATCACAGAAGTTTGAGACAGACTCGTTTTCAAATTCCCCTCCATGATCACTACGAATAGTGAAAATGGTGGTTCCAATGAGATCTTGTACTTTCTTAACAAATACTGTGAAGTTTTCAAAAGCATCATTTTTATTAATTAAAGTAAATACCCAAGTAAATCTAGAAAAGTCATCAACAATGACAATTCCATATCGAGCATTCCCTAATGAAGCAACTCTAGTTGGCCCAAAAAGATCTAGATGTAAAAGCTCTAGAGGCCGTTTAGAGGATATGCTTTTCTTAGGTTTGAATGACGATTTTGGAAGTTTTCCTCGTTGACACGAGTCGCAAAAGCTTTTCTTTTGAAAAGAAAGCTTAGTGAATCCTTTTATAGAATTTAGTTTGGATAGTTTGAAAAGGGTTCGTTCCGAAATTCGTATGACCAAAGCGTCGATCCTATAAGTGTTGTTCCCTTGTGTTGGCAATAAGCCATTGTTCATGTGAATTTGGAATTTTTAGGATATATAGGTCCTTATGACGTGTGCCAGAGAACATCACATTATTATCATCATTTCTTAAAATATGGCACATTCCTTTCTCAGAGATAACTTTGTAACCCTTGTCACAAAGTTGGCTTATTGAGATTAGATTGTGATTTTAAGCCTTTAACAAGGTAAACATCACTTATAAGGGGTTTAGAAGGGTTACCAACTTTTCCAACACCTATGATGGTTCCACTCTCATTGCCTCCGAAGACCACTCGGTTTCCATTTTCAATGGTTACCACTTCGGATAGCAACTGAGCTTTACCAGTCATGTGTTTTGAGCACCCGCTATCAAGTATCCAACCATTCTTGGAGCCAAATTTTGATTTGTTGCTCCTTTTCTTTTTCTTGAGTACATGAAGATAAAAATATCGTATCATAGTACCCAAGATCATTGGGTCCTAAGAGATTAGACCTTTGGAAGCCAAGTCCAATTGGACTTAGACTTCCCAACATAGTCATCATTGTGCACAACATTCATGAAATAAGAATTAATATACGCTTGTTTCTCATGCATGCTTGTGTCCTTCGGGCCCCAAATAGTGAATGTCTTGGGAGCCCTTTTCCTATTGGGAACATGCATGTTTTGTTGATTTCTACGTGGTGCATGTGTTCTACGAGGAAGCTGGCCTAGTGTATACATGAGGTGGATAAGCATAAGGCACATGATGAAGTGGTGGTGGCAATATATGATAAGTTACATGATGGTAATCATTCATGTAGTAATGATGTGGGTGAACATATGCATGTGGGGGATCATGTGCGTGAGTGTGTCTCACTTTATGTGCACGTGCTCGTAGATGTGGAGCATAGAAATCATCATAAGTGTGAACGTGTGGAGTAGGAGGTGCGTTCCTATGTGACATAGTATTTGTGTACATAAATGCATGACCCTTCTTTGCAGGTCCACCCAAAGTGGGTTTCTTTCCAAAGGGGTGTGTGTACTTAGTGGAAGTACCATTGGTAGATGAACTAACCATGGGGTGTTTATGTTGGATCTGGATCGTAGCCTAGAGGGGGGGGTGAATAGGCTAATAAAATTATTCGTGCAACCCACGAACAATCCCACACAGTTATAGGCACAGACAGGGCAATAAAAAAGCAATCACAGAATACGCACAGATATACCCTGGTTCGGTCATCCCCACGACCTACTCCAGCCCCCGAAAGCAACTACTAGATAGATATGTAATCAGGTACATCTACAATGAGTCAAGATCCCAAATCTACTCTCACCTAGCTCGTATGCACACCACGTGCTCTACACTATCAATCTAGTCAGATGCTCTCCCTCCGTGACGACTCCCACAGTCGTCAGGTCCCCAAAAATAACACAAAAGATAAAATATTTCCCCTACGAAGATCTAACACAGCAACTACACAAAATAATGATAAATAGAGTTTATGAATCTCAGTTTGTGTAGCGGCGATGTCCTCGTCAATCAGCACGGGTCAGATCTCGTCTGACGTAGATGTAGTCTCTGGTGTCCCCTCAATAGTTCGGCTCCCCTCTCAATGAAATTAGCGCCTTCCACAAAAATTTCGGCTGCCAAGAAAAACAAACAGAAATTGAATCAGAATTTCGGCAGGATTGTGATTTGCAAGAGAAGCAAAGAAAACTCCCTGTGCTTAGAATTTCGGCTGCCCCTTCTTGGGGATGTGCGGCTCCAGTGATTTGAGTTTTGTACCCCTATATTCAAAGCACACACAAATAAAAGGGTCCTGCTTCTTAATCAAGGAGCCAAAAGAAATCTCAACAATAAAATTCACAGGGCACTCTTTATTATTTGATTCCAACAGAAAAAATCCTCTCTTTGCTCTTGGATGATTTGATATGAAGAAATTGAATCAGGGGGGTTTTATTTTCGGCTGCCTGGGCTTTGTTGCATGCGGCTGATCTTTTCTCTCATGTACTTTTAATCAAAAGGAATTCGGCATCAAGGATCAAAATCTGCACAAAGAAAAAAAGTGTTTGCAACAAAAAAAACTCCTTTAAAATATTTGTTCCCTGCTTTTTGATGAAGTGCGGCTGATCATCAAAAACACAAAAAGCAAAAGACTTGATGCTCTTTTTTTCAGCTTCCTCCTAGGTATGGGCGGCTAAGCTTTTTCGTTGCCCTGGATTCCAAACAAAAAAAATCAGCTAACCCCCCCTCAGAAACGAAAATCCATTGGCCCCTTTTTGTTGCGTCTTACCCTAGCACTGCAGAGCATTGTAGAGGACAGAAAAATAAAAAAAGACACGTGCGGCTATGTAGGGCTTTTTGATAGAGGGTTTCTTTTTTTAAAAAAATGTTGCTTGCAGCCTTTTAAAAAAATGAAGAGGCCTCTCAGAAAACGAAATTTTGGCCTTCTTTTTTTTTTAAAGTTCCTCTTTCACAGTTCGTTCTATACAAGAGACATGCCTGTGTATTATTATGGCCTTTGTTAAAAACAAATGTTCAAGCACAGAGCTTATGTGTATATTATGGCCTTTGTTAAAAACAAATGTTCAAGCACAGAGATGTTTAAGCACAGAGCTTATGTGTATATTATGGCCTTTGTTAAAAACAAATGTTCAAGCACAGAGCTTATTAGAACAGGGCTTTTAACAAAAGAACATTGCGCCTCCCCTCTCTCCTTTATACATTGATCAAGTCTTTCCGTGAATTACTCATACGTTGGTTGGCCGTTCCTGAAACACTTAACACACACGTTTGTTATCATCAAACACGAAGTTCATAGATAGTTGCTACCAACAGTTTAGTCCCACTAATTGAGGCCTCAGAAGATGGCCTTACAAAGGTGGTGGAAGATTTAGATGAATCTTCCTTCTTATACCCCAAACCAATACGATGATTGGCCGGAAGTAAGTCATTCAGAATATTATCCAAATGATCCTTGCCTTTGTTGAATTTCTCAATTCGGCCTATTGTGGACTCATACTTCTCAGTGAGAGAAAGTATTGTAGTATCCAAAGTGGACACTTGTGTTGTGAGTTCACAAACACGGGACTTGAGATTCTCATTCTTAATACTCAAGGTTGAGTTTTGAGAAATTAAATCGGCTATCTCATGTTCATCCGAATCCTCAAGGTTAACATGTTCAAGTTGAGATTTGAGATTTACAATCTCAGTTCTCAAGGCTTCAACAACGGTGTCGTTGTTGGTGATGATAGGCTTATGTGTGGGTTGAAGACTTGTTAACTCATCTTTGATCTTAGTATATCTATTTACCAATTTAGAATACTTAGACCAAATTTGTTCATTAGCTAATCTTAGGTCATCCATAGTTACCTCTTCACCTTCATCCTCGCTTTCATCTGAAGCGGTATCTTGATCATGTTGCTCTCTTGCCATGAAGCACATGTGTGATTTCTCCACTTGTTCATCATCTGACTCTCCACTTGAGGAGTCCTCTTCCGAATCGGTGAATGTGCCGACAAGCCCTTTCTTGTACTCCTTCTTGTACTTTCGTGACTTGTCGAACTTGGATGCCTTCCACTTCTCCTTTTGTTTGTTGAGATGACAATCTACCTTGATGTGTCCTGGCTTATTGCATTTGAAACATAAAGGAGAAGATGCATTAGTAGAACTAACTTTAGATTTGTTCTTAAAATTACCTTTTCGAAAGAACCGGTTGAACTTCTTTGGCATGAGGGCCAAAGATTCCATGTCCAACTCATCTTCCGATTCTTCACTATCGGTAGGAGTGGTAGGATCGACCTTGAAAGCAATCGCCTTTTTCTTCGGCTCTTCTTGCTTCAAGAATGCCTTCATCTTGTCCTGCATCTTGATCTTGCTGTCCTTTCGTACCTCATATGACATCAAGGTACCCATTAGTTGAACAACAGTATATTTAGACATGTCATTACCTTCCTCGATAGCGTAAGTTCGTTTTTCCCAACTCGAAGGAAGTCCGTCAATGATCTTAGCGACCTTCTCTTCTTGGGTATAGATCTTCCCAAGGGCTTCCAACTCGTTGGTTATATCCACGAAGCGAGCATAGTACTCCTTGATTCTTTCACCCCGTTCCATGTGAAATAACTCGAATTCTTTGTTAGCAACAGTGAGTTTAGAATGCTTTACCCTGCTCGTTCCTTCGTGTAACATTAGAAGTTGGTTCCAAATCTTATATGTACTCTTACAGGTGCATATCTTGTTGAAATCTTCAAGCTCCAGTGCACATTGTAAGGCATTCATTGCGTTGGCATTGTTCACCTCCGCGACGACTTCTGCGGCAGTCCAATTTGTGAAGTCTTCTTCAGTGGGCTCTACATACTCCGTTAATGTGGCTCTCCAAAGTGATGCGCTCCGGAGGAAAGTTTTCATCCGACATTTTCAGTCCCCATAGTTGGTACCATTGAAGTGAGGGGGCCTAGTTGAGGAGTGTCCTTCGATTACTGAAGATGCTCCTTCATGGTTCTTGTAGGAGCTGTAGTCGGGTGGTGGTCGTACGGCCTTGTTGTCGTTATTTGTCATAGCTATGAACTTGGCTTTGATACCAAATGTAATGCCCTGGTAGCTACTGCACACATAGTAGAGGGTGGTGAATAATACTTTAAAATAATCAAGAGTCTAATTCCTAATTATTGTGCAAACAGAAACAACTATGCGGAATAAAATAGAATAACAAGAGAAACACAACGTAAACACACGATGTAATGGGTTCAGATCCACCCAAGTCTCCTCGACTTGTTCCCAGTGATCCTACGTCCCAGACACCTGGATCCCTTCCGGCTACTTGAGTTAGAATCCACTAACTCAAGGTTCCACTAAACAACTTCTTATAGAAACTACTACAAGATCAAAAAATACAATGAATGAATTGTGACTCCCACAAACCGGGATCACAAAGTTCTCTCACAACCCGAGAGATAAACTTATAATAAATAGTTTAAATGAAATAAACAAAACTCACCATAAATTCCTATGCCTTGAGATACTTACGAATTAGGGCAATGAAGGAAGATGAGAAGGGAGTGAGCACGAAACCCTAGCACCAACGGGATGAGAAGTCGGAAATGGCTAGGTTGAAAATCTTGATCGTGATTCAGTTCAACGAAAGAATTATCACACAACGCTCAAGATCTGAAAATTCTTTCGAGAAGTTAGGTCACAAAAGAAAGAGAGATTTTTGAGAGAGAGCCTTGGAAATTGATAATAACAAATTCGATACCCATTAGATCTGAATTTCATCTCATATTAGAAATATTTCCATGTTAGAAACGAGTCAAACAGATATGGAAAGAATCAAAACAGATCAAGAAAAATCGTGGAAATAAATTCTCCAACGGCTGGAAAATTAAAGCAGCTTAATCGGTCTAAGAAGGATTACTGACCGATTAGTTTAAGAACTAGTCGGTCGGTAAACTTTCTTGGACCGACTAGATGGTTGACATAGAATATATCGAAATAAGGAGGATAAACTAGTCGGTCTAAGAAGAAACATCAACCGACTAGTTTGACAACTAGTCAGTCAGTGAACCTTCTTGGACCGACTAATTGGTCAACAGTAACTAGGCTGAAATACATAAGTAGGACTAGTAGGTTCAAGAAGGATTTCCAACCGATTAGATTGTCATCTAGTCAGTTGGTCCTTCTACTTGAACCAACTAAGATGCACAGAAAGCCATGTATAGACGCGATACGATAAGATATACAATCTAATGGCTTCTAAGGAATCCTAGAGATAAGATAGGATAAGTAAGAGGATAACTAAGGCAAGTATTACTCAAGGCTTAACATTCTAGAAGACAGTGAAAATAAACATTACAAACCGTCTTCAAAAGCTTCTATATGAAGATTCTGAATCCCTCGACTTCATAAATACTCCTTGAGCTTCAACGAAGCTTCAGGCACATCGATTACGCACTCTAAAGAAATCTTGGGACGTCGTTTGAGATCTACAAGGTAATTTGGCGACAATATTCATAACTGCGCTCAAAGAGAATTAGTACCCAATATTTATGTTTGTTCATCATCAAAACCAAATCAGAGGAATCAATACTCAACAGTTATCACCAAAAGTAACGGTGCCACCATCTTTAAATTTTATGGTTGATAGAAATTTGATGTTTCTGGTCATGTGTTTAGAACATCCAATATTTAGTATCCATCTGTCTTTTATGAGTACCTTAAAGATAAATAATAAATATTGGCACCCTTTTTATATGGGTCCTTAGGATTAGTCCTTAGGGAACCAAACCCAAGTGAAATTTGGTTTCTTCAAATAATTTGAAGAAAGAATAACATTTTGCATAAAGTTAGAAATATATAAATCATTATCATATAAGCAAATGTCTTTGGGAACCCAAATATTATGCATAATTGTTTTCTTAGAAGATGTAAGAAAATTGGTTTTCTTTGGAATATGAATAGTATCCTTTTTCATGCTATTAGAAGAATCAATTTTCTTTTTATTAATAAATACGTGCCTTTTCTTTTCTAAAACAGCATTACCAAAAATATTGAATTTGGGAGTACTCATATACCCCAAACATTGTCTATGATTAGCACGATGTTGTAATCTAAGTAAATCATCTAGATTATTTTTTCCTTTATTAAACTTACTAATGTTAGAAGACATATAATCATATTTTAACTTTAGAGAAGAAATATCCTTATCTAAAATATAAATTCGTGAAATCATATTATGATTCTCAAATTTAAGAATCTCATTTTCATGAAGTAGTTTATAATTTTGAGAAGATAATGTTTCTTTTTCAATTTTTAGACTATCTAATGAAGATGAAGAAGAGGTTAGTTTTTGATGAGATAGAACTAATGCCTTATGTTAAGAATTCAACTTCTTGAATCTCGTATATAATTCATTAAAAGCATCAAGTAGTTCTTCATTATCTAAACTACTTACCTCATTATCACTTTGTGCCATAAAGCACATATGTGCATTCTCTTCATTAGATTGGTCGTTGATTTCTTCGTCATCATCTAAAGATGAAGAGTCCCATGTTGCTGCTAGAGCCTTCTTTTTCTTTTCGAACTTTTATCCTTTCTGAAGTTGTTGAATGTCCTTTCTTTTGGCTTAAGAAGAGGACAATCCTTTTTCATATGTCCTGTTCTATTACATTGAAAACATAAAGAAGCATCAATAGTTTTGGGCTTAAAATTTTTAAACTTACCTCTTTGTAGAAACTTTTTAAAATTTCTAGTTATTAGTGCCATATCATCATCATTCATGTCTGAATCATCGGTGTCTAATGAAGCGACGAAGGCAAGAGTTTTCTTCTTTGTATCTGCTTGTTCTTTGCGATCTTGAAGTTGAACTTCGTAGGCCATCAGATTACCAATCAAGCTTTCAACGGTGAGAGTTGATAAGTCATTGGCTTCTTCTATGGCTGTGGTTTTCTTCTCCCATTCTGACGTTAAGGCACGAAGAATCTTCCGTACTTGCTCCATTTGAGAATAGGTTTTGCCAAGAGCTATTAAGGAGTTGACAATGTCGGTGAACCGAGTGATCATTTCTCAAATTGGTTCATTCTCCTTCATTCTAAGTAACTCAAACATGTGAATAAGAACAGAAATTTTAGTTTCCTTAACTTTATTAGTTCCTTCATGTGTTACCTGGAGTGTATGCCAGATGTCATATGCTGATTTGGCCTGGAAAACATGTTTGAATTCATTCTTGTCCATGGCACAGAATGGTGCATTCATTGCTTTAGAGTTGTGGGTTGCAGCAGATTTGTCAGTAGGGTCCATTGAGCATACTGAGTTGTAGGCTTCTCGTATTGAGTTTCCAACTGTAGGGATATATGCCCTCAGATCATTTGTATTTGCTGCAAATGATAATTTAAGCTTAGATAGGGACTATTTTGCATTTGATGCAAAAGCGATTAAATGTGTATTAAATTGTTTAATACAATATTTAATAAAATAAACGTAAGGAAAAGTTCACGGGTAAGACGGGAATGTCCCGGTCTAGACCCAGGTTCGAACGGCGTCCAAATCGGACACCAAATGCTCAAGTTAGAGCCAAAACAGCCCAAAAGATCAAACCAGGCAAGGCCCAGTAAATGTAAGACAGAACAGGCGGCCTGGGCTAGCCCAGGCACGGCCTGGGCTCTGCCCAGGCAGATTTAGGCATGCGCGGGATGTGTGGGGCCCACCTGTGGGTCCCACCTCTAGGGTTTTGAACCCTATGTGTGCTGAATAAAATGACGGCTCAGTTTTTGCGAAAAACTAGCCTAGGGCTGATTTTGGACACTCAATTGGAGGGTCAAACGAACTCCGATTGACGAACGGTTTTTTCCTATGCGTTCACCGTTGAACGCTTGTCGTATTGATAGGTTGTATCGATCTTGAAGCTCAACGGTGAGTGAGTTAAAATTCACGGAAGTTTGCACTTTGTGAAGTGCAAACTAACTTGATTTTAATTAACTCATTATTTAGTCCCACATCGGTTTTTGAGAAAAGGGGAGAGTCCGCCGCCTATATAAATAGGGGTCTCCCCCCTTTCTCAAAACTCGTCCCAAGCTCTAGATCTGAGCGGCTCTCGTAAATGTTGGAGCACGCTCGGATCTAAGCTAAATTAATATTTCTCCTCTCCCTATAAATTTCTGCCTTGCTCCTGAGGGCTCTAGCAAAGCCGTAAAGGAGTTCGGATTCAGATCCGAAATCTAGGCGGAGGTTTCACTCGCGTGAAACTTTCTTCGACGGTGGGTGGCTCGGTGACACGGGGATTGATCACCTCGGGATGCGGAGCGGTTCGAGGAGCGGTGCGGGGAGCGGTTCAAGGAGCGGCTCGGCGTGAGACGGGAGCAGCTCGGAAGACGGCGCGGAACATCTCGCCTGCCCCAGGGCTGAGATTCCGGGTATGTGTTTAAGTTTTCATTTAATTATTCGCAGTAGTTAGATCCCTCTTGGGGTGGTCAGATCCACCCCAAGTTGGCAGAGTTCCTGGCTAATATGGTCTGGTTCCTTAGGGTTGCATGTTAATTAGATTAACATAAAATTTTTCCGCTGCATTTCTGTCTATGTTCCGTCCGACTTAGGACGGGACTAGAGTTTTTGTGCCCTAATGGTCCAAGAAAACCCTGCATTGGTATCAGAGCCATCTCTGTATGCTGATCTAGGACTGCGAATTTATTATTTGAATGCTTTTAGAGAAAAATGTTTTCTTTAAATTTATGCGATAAATTTAATTTTTTTTTGTTTAAAAATTTTATATTATAAATGTTAAACATGAAATTTTTAAAATGGAATTTTTAAATTTATGTGATAAATTTTAAAAAAATTTTAAAGCTTTAAAACTTTATGCGATAAGTTTAAAATGTTGTTTAAAATTTTATGTGATAAATTTTAAACATGGAATTTTTTAAATGATGTTTTAAATTTATAAGATATTTTTAAAAACTGATTTTAAAAGTTTAAAATTTTTATGCGATAAATATTTTAAAGTAGCATGCAAATGTTATGATTTTTAAACAAGCTTTTACTTTATGAGATAAAATAAAATGTTTTAAAAATCGTATTTTTAAATTAAATGTTAAATTTAAGTATGCATGCTAAAATTGTTTATGCGATAAACTTTAGTCTATTTAATTGTTAAATAGTTGTACACTTTTTATGCGATAAAATTAGTGTAAATTTTTAATGGCTATGTCTTATTGTCCCTTATTTGATAACACAAGACAACCCTTTAGGTTAGCCATTAAATAATGATTAAAATTTATTACTTGAATTTTAATGACATGCTGTGTTTTAATAAAACATTAACAACACTTCAAGACCTAATTCCTGATTAGGGTAGTCCCTTTAATGAATTTGTAATTCTAATTGTTATAATTAATTTTCATTAAAGGACTTCGTTTTTAGCGTTGTTAATAAAATTTATTAAAATCCTAATAATGATTAGGATAGCACGTGAACCTTAGAGTTGATAAGGACTTAATAAAAGTTATTAAACAAATCCTAAAATTTTGAATTTAAGGATGCAACTAGTTGATAGGATTAATTAGTTGTTAATAAAAGCTGTTTAGTCTATGGCACACATATAAAAATGACAAGCTTCATTCAATGGACCATGATCCAGTCAATGTGATTGGCTAAGAGTTCTGGGTCAACCCTTGCTAGTACAAGGGGCAGTGATCCTGGCTTAGTCAATTCCCTGGCTGTGTTCCGCTGGACCGCAATGTCGCGAATCATGATTGTATGACACCCTGGACTATATCTAGTCAATGCGTTATAAATCTTATTAAAGATTAATTCGTATCCCTCCTTGATTTTGGAGCTTCGTAACTCAAAGAAGACAATTATAGTTGTTGAGTCTCCTCAAGCTGTGACTTGTTTTTCTTTAAGGAACAAACTCCAACATACATGTGATGTAGTCTAGACTTGACCCAAATCGATGCGTCGGGTCTCCTTGAGTATCGATTTAAGTCAAATCTGGACACGAAATCAAGGGTCTGACTAGACCAGTCATTATGATTTGTTGAGTCTCCTCAAGATCATAAGTGACTGTGGGTAAAAATCGACAAGGAATCACATGTGATGTGATTGACCAAGAGTTAGTCTACCAGTCATGGAACCAATCAACTTGTTGAGTCTCCTCAAGGTTGTGAGGTTCGGGATGATTGGATCCCTCTTTCACTAATTTTTAAATTCGATTAAATCGTTTGTTATTAAGCTTTAAAACGATCGTAAAAATAGTGGGAGGATATAGATAGATGAAAGCCAATCTACCTATATTTAATATTGAACATATGCAAAAACTAGGGCAAGACTATGTTTACAGAAGGAATCAATATATAATATTGGAATAAGTTAACTGGTCAAATAGTTGATTAATTGAATATCAAGTTAAATTCTAATTGATGGAATTAAACTATATTCTCGTTGACATTAAATGACCTTCTAAAGAACAGACTTAAGAAATTTGATTTCATTAAGTTCTGGGTCCAACAAATAAAGCTACATGTCACTCTTCTCTATATGAGGCAGCTTGAACATATAGCATATTCGAAGTATGTTTCTCCCTACAACTTGTCGAGCTACCCTCAAGGTTGTATGGACAAACAATTCCGATCCGCAAAGTTCGAGAATTCGATCAAACCGTTTGAGTCGAATACGAGTGCATGAACGGTGCAAGACTATGTATCATAACCGGATCTTGAGACAAGCAACTTCTTGAGGTAAACTCGAGATTGCAAAGCTCAAGCGTTTGGATACATAAGATGCTTGCATAGCTATTTATGTTGGGTTAATTAATATCTAAATGTGATTTAGAAAAGGAACAAGGCACTCCGGAAATTCAATTGAGAAAGTTAGTTTAATTTATCATTAGTAAAGGCATAAGTAGGAGGAAATGAAAATGTGATATATTTTGATGTCACGATTTCAGAATAAATAGTTATACAAAAACGTCTAACACATTTTTTGAAGAATGTCGTCACCTTGCTTCGGAAGCAATGTTTTGTGTTAACTAATTTGTAATAACTATATATATATATATTAAATGTTAATATATAAATATACAAGATAGTAGCAAACTTATATGATAAAATAGACTAGGCCGTGTCGAGAGACTAAGCTTCACAAGTCACACAAAGAGGGGTCTGACCTCTCGTATTATGAAGTCTACGGACACTTGTGAATCTTATCCTCTCAGATATAATGGCTG
The DNA here is from genome assembly GCA_030789695.1 of Scilla litardierei. NCBI lineage: Eukaryota > Viridiplantae > Streptophyta > Magnoliopsida > Asparagales > Asparagaceae > Scilla > Scilla litardierei. The sequence continues at coordinate 766,921,451 of CM061142.1, forward strand.
AAAACCATCTGTAAGACAGTGGAAGAATGAGTTGTCGAACTCAGTCTTGTACATACTGATGTACCCGAGTCTATTTTAACCAAAATAAGTTATTCGTATATTTTATTAAGACACGTGTTCTTGATGAAACACAAGTCTGATAAAATAAAGAACGAAAAGTAGAAAGTATTTAACTGATTCGATTAGATCGAATGGTCAAATACTTAGCTACATAAAATCTTGTGTAATTAAAAGAAAATGTGATTTTATCTCAGGTCAAGTCTGTTAACACATCCGTGTGTTAAAATGTATGAATCACACTTAGTGAGACTTGGTGCGATACATAGAAAGTGACTCTGAGTTAAGTCCTCTCTCTGGGTAAGTCCCAGATTGTAATGCCTAGGTTTTGATAATGTCCTATGAGGACATTGTCAATAAGATATTCATTAAATCGATCATTAAAGAAGTTGTATAATTACTCGAATTTCGTGAGACGAATTGTCGAGTTAGACATCATAACTGATGATGACTTAGTCAACTTCCGGGATGAAATTCGGAGTAGTAACTCCGATTTAAAACTTGATGCAATCAGAATAGGTCCGTGTGCGTAAATAAATTTGAGAATTTAGTTTACGTACCCAAGGAAATTGTTTCCTCACTTTCTGCAAGTAAATCTTTAAGTTGAAAGATTGGTGCAGAAAGAAAATAGTAAAGTACAATCTTGTTGATCGAAAACGGTTTTCACCCTAATTTCTTTAAAACGGATTAGTTGAAATCGTCTCGCCAACAGATGTGTACAGATCTACTCGGACCAAATCCGATGTAAAACGCTCATGTTGACCATGAAAATTGGAGCATTCACTTATAAGTTCAGTTTTCTAAATATGATTTAGACGGACCAACTTATATGAATTAGCCAGAGACTTTTCAAGGTCAGTGGGAGCGTATAAATTACATGCAAGGCATCAAAGAGATGGAACATATATTTTGATTAAGTAATCAAAGAGTTTGATACTTTATCAGAAATAGATATGAGCCATTTGAAATGACCATTAACAAATTTAAATTATTATCGTAATGTACGATGAGCTGGATAAGATCCAAGTATATTAAATATTACAGATTCCGATAGACCAAGTGAATTATTTGAATGAGATTCAAATGGTTGGTCTAACATGAACATAAAAACCCCTTGAGTCTATTGTGTAGACGGTTTTAGCAGATCCACTCACGAAGGCTCTACCACAAGAAGTCGAGAAAACTTATGTGTAAAAACGGTATAAGATACCGGGATAAATGGGCTTGAGTGCAAGTGGGAGATGTTGAGAGATGATACCCTCGAGGCTATCTATCTTCATGTGTGAATAGCACAAACATCTTGTTCGAAATAACAGTAAACTGTTTGGTAATAATTTATCTAAGTTATTTTATAATGTAGTTAACATTAGACATTAACTTAGGTAAAGTCCTGAGACTTTATGCAAGGTCAAACAGGTATCGAGATGAGTATCTCGATCATGGAGAAATGGTTGACCATCTGTAGCATAAGTCTAAAAGGGTTCGTGGTCGTAGATGTTTCGAGACAAGGATATCGAAACATCGGATAGACCATTGTGTCTTAGTATTCACCGTTTAGCGGTGGCGATGATCTCATGATCGCTTGACTTAGCGAAGTCGTAGATGAGACACAGGTGCTCATTAGAGAATGAGTTCACTGAACGATCCACAAGAGTTATCATATGGTTATATTGACCAATCTGTCAATGATGACTCTGAGTGATGATAGGCTAGTTGGTCTTTTGACTTGAGGTCATTTTGACGAACCTGTGCGTGAACGGTGCCACTTAGATCAAATGACCTAGCTTCGAGGCAAGGCCTGTCGAAAGGTCTTTGATTGGGTGACACTTGAAGCGTATGAGGAGAGTAATGACCAAGAGAGGATTCGTCTCTCCCGGTCAATGGGAGTTAGTGTCGTAGGGTTAGTTCGGTCTTTAGTAAAAACTCTGGCCAGAGTATGTTGGAAGAAGTCCAACATTTTTGACTAAAAGATCGATAGAAACTAACCGGAGTCAAGTTATTGGGGTTGACAGTTTAACCGTACCCTAGACTTGATCTACACGACATAGTTTAGACGAAGAGACTATAACTGCGGAATTCATCACGGAAACAGTCAGGGTGGTCCCGACAATACTTATGTGAATGAGTTAACCACATAATGATGATTCCTGAAGCAGGGACGGCAGCCACTGCTCGTGGTCACTGCCGTATAGGGCTTCGAGCCCAACTTGTTGTAAGGGTCAGGCTGTAGGGTCTCACACAGAGTGCGATCTTTCGTCTAGTAATAGGTAGAAATAAGTTAGGGAGAATAATTTGCATTTGATGCAAGGGATAAAATATTGCAAAAGATGTTTGCAATAATCTCCAGTATTCGGAATAAATGATCCTGAGTGCAAGTGGGAGATGAAGGGATATATGCCCTCAGATCATTTGTATTTGATGCAAATGATAATTTAAGCTTAGATAGGGACTATTTTGCATTTGATGCAAAAGCGATTAAATGTGTATTAAATTGTTTAATACAATATTTAATAAAATAAACGCAAGGAAAAGTTCACGGATAAGACGAGAATGTCCCGGTCTAGACCCAGGTTCAAACGGCGTCCAAATCGGACACCAAATGCTCAAGTTAGAGCCAAAACAGCCCAAAAGATCAAACCAGGCTAGGCCCAGTAAATGTAAGACAGAACAGGCGGCCTGGGCTAGCCCAGACGCTGCCTGGGCTAAGCCCAGGCGCAAGCCTGGGCTCTGCCCAGGCGCCTGGGCTAAGCCCAGGCGCAAGCCTGGGCTCTGCCCAGGCAGATTTAGGCGCGCGCGGGATGCGTGGGGCCCACCTGTGGGTCCCACCTCTAGGGTTTTGAAACCTATGTGTGCTGAATCAAATGCCGGCTCAGTTTTTGCGAAAAACTAGCCTAGGGCTGATCTTTGGACACTCAATTGGAGGGTCAAACGAACTCCGATTGACGAACGGTTTTTTCCTATGCGTTCACCGTTGAACGCTTGTCGTATTGATAGGTTGTATCGACCTTGAAGCTCAACGGTGAGTGAGTTAAAATTCATGGAAGTTTGCACTTTGTGAAGTGCAAACTAACTTGATTTTAATTAACTCATTATTTAGTCCCACATCGGTTTTTGAGAAAAGGGGAGAGTCCGCCGCCTATATTAATAGGGGTCTCCCCCCTTTCTTAAAACTCGTCCCAAGCGCTAGATCTGAGCGGCTCTCGTAAATGTTGGAGCACGCTCGGATCTAAGCTAAATTAATATTTCTCCTCTCCCTATAAATTTCTGCCTTGCTCCTGAGGGCTCTAGCAAAGCCGCAAAGGAGTTCGGATTCAGATCCGAAATCTAGGCGGAGGTTTCACTCGCGTGAAACTTTCTTCGGCGGTGGGTGGCTCGGCGACACGGGGATTGATCCCCTCGGGATGCGGAGCGGTTCGAGGAGCGGTGCGGGGAGCGGTTCAAGGAGCGGCTCGACGTGAGACGGGAGCAGCTCGAAAGACGGCGCGGAACATCTCGCCTGCCCCAGGGCTGAGATTCCGGGTATGTGTTTAAGTTTTCATTTAATTATTCGTCGTAGTTAGATCCCTCTTGGGGTGGTCAGATCCACCCCAAGTTGGCAGAGTTCCTGGCTAATAGGGTCTGGTTCCTTAGTGTTGCATGTTAATTAGATTAACATAAAATTTTTCCGCTGCATTTCTGTCTATGTTCCGTCCGACTTAGGACGGGACTAGAGTTTTTGTGCCCTAAGGGTCCAAAAAAACCCTGCACCAACATGTTCCGAAGTTCGTAGTCGATGCTTTGAAGATAGATTGTCATCCTTGTCTTCCAATAGGAGTAGGTGGAACCATTGAATAGCTGAGGCCTTGTAGTAGAGTGCCCTTCTGGAAATTGTGATGTAGACGCTAAATTGTTTGTCTGATAGGTGTAGGCCATCTTAACCATGTGGCTCTGATACAAAATGTTGGATCTCCTGGCACACCAAATACACTAGAGGGAGTGAATAGTGTAAATAACGACGATATTGCAAAATTAAAAGTTAATAAAAAATTGTAATAAGAGTGCGAAAATAAAAGAACATAATCCAAAATATTCCAAACGCAAACACAAAGATTTTTATCCTGGTTCGAATCCTTGTGATCCTACGTCTAGTCCTCTACCCCTTAGAGATATGAATCCACTAAAACACTTGCTCCCCACAAGTAATCAACATACAAAGATGCCAACACTCCCCGTGTTGCAAACTTGTACAATCTCTGCAACAAGGGATTCACCAAACAAAGTAAAGAAAGAGTATGAAACAATATCACCTATTGCCTTGATAATTGATGGAATTATTGCGCAATGAAGGTGATTGAATCTCCAAGGTTCTGGATGGAACTTGTAGTAGAACAAACTTGAAGATTGGACTTTCTATGGAGGAAAAATTTCTGCAGAGATTCCTCTAAGAAAATCTGAAAATCACGTACTTTCTAGAGAGAGAAAGTAAACTTAAGAAAAGAGAAAGAAAGTGAATTTTCGTGTAATTTTAGGCAGGGGTCTGGGGGTCTATTTATAGTCCAAAAAGGTAGTTTTTGAACGTTGGACAACTGCCTAAACTTTTCAAAAAATTCTGGGAAATTTTTTCTATAAGTCGACTAATTAGAACTGCTGACTAGGATTCTGGCTGTTGAGGTGTCCTTTCAGAAAATAATTTCCAAAAACGGAAAGAAACTTCTGTAAACGGATATAAACTGACAAAAAATAGCCGTTTATGGCAATTCTAACTTCCAGAAATAAAATATATTATTTAAATGATAAATCATTTAAAATAACTGTTTTGAAAATAGACTGGTAGACTAAAAAGTCTATTAGTCGACTAAAATATGAAATTTTAGAAATTTGTGGGAAAATGATCCTAGAGACGTCAAAATGGGTCTGACAGTTTTAGGACAGAAATATTTTAATATTAAAATTAGTCGACTAGCATTAGGGGTTGGTCGACTAATCGAATTTTTGACGTGATTTTTTGAAGACAAACCCTAGACGACTAAGATAGATTATCATCAAGGCTTTTACATTCTAAGTAAATGCAAGAATAAAAATAAAGATTACATCTCATTTACAAGATACAAAATATCATCGATAAGCTTCGTGTTGTAGTGGATGCTTCTTGCAACTTGTATACTTGATGATTGTCTTAGTTAATTTGTGCTATAACATCTGCATAGATAAAATTAGTACAAAGATAATATGTTTGTATCATCAAAACCATATGAGGAGTTGTGAGTTTCCAACACGAAGCAAAGGGTAAAGACTTTTGGTGGTGGAAATCAAATATGCCCGCTTTAACTGTCGTACCCAATTAATGTGGATTCACATCTTGTAGTCTCAATCAACGCCTTTCTTGTGCCTAAATGATGGGGCCATTGTTGATACGCGGGTCCAGCCCACGAAGCAGAGATATATAAGTGCAGCTGGAAAAGCATAGCCCACTCGATGAGGTAGGCCTCGACCCAATAACCCGAAAGCCCATCAATACGGGTGAACTCTTACCTAGTCAAAGGGACCGCTCAAACGCCCGTTGGGTCACGCTAACTGCATGGGGTTGGTTAGTAATGGCCGAGTAAATGGGCAACAATTATCAACATCCAAGAGAAGATCTCACTCTCATAAATGAGGAGCCGTTATGCGAAGGGAATCATCAACTATAAATGGGGGAGAGGACAACTAAGAAAGGGTTCAGATTCCAGAGGTATAGAATGCTAGGTACTTTAACAATCTCATTCTTTATTTTCCACTCTAACATTTTTCCCTCCAAAAGCTTGAGGTAACTGAATTGAGATGATCCCCTTGGGTCGATCTTGACAGCCCCAAGCCTCACTTAAGTAGTTACTAACTTAAGTATATGAGGGGATTTGGGTCAGAACCCAGATCCAACCCCCCTAATGAATGTCTGTGGTACATGTCGTTCGAGGCACGACCCAGCAGAAAGGTCAAGTGGTCGTCAACTATGACTATGAGACTAGTTGAGCTTTAGTCAAAAGCTTGAAGCCTAGCCTGCTACGACCCTGGTTCCATTAACCAAAGGTCCCACTTCAACAGTGATGACGCTCCACCTTATCGAAGGCATCCACGTCAACCCCAATTATTGTTGACATGAACCCTATTGTCAACAATAGCTTTGGTAGCTAGGTGGTTGTATTGCTGGTTTTGCAATATTGGATTAAATTCCAAGTAAGGTCGGGGACTGGACATACCCAGGTGGTGTGGAACCAGGATAAAATGCTTGTGTCTGTGTGGTGATTGTGTTCTTATTATTTATCTTTATTACTTGCTTATGACTTTTATTTCTGTTGTCTACATTATTACTTAATTTCAAGTAACTCATTTGTGTTGATTAAATACCATGACATGTAACTCTTCTTAGACACTTAGGCAACGTATTAGAAGAGTTTTAATTTACGGAAAAAGTATTTATCTTTATGTACAACACTAATCAACTACCCTTCTAGTGTTGTCTGTCATCCACATGATCTGACAAGGACATGATAGCCCACATAGAAAGTAGGGCGACTGATTTTTTCTATTTGGGATGTGGATCGAGAAATATCACTAGGGTCTGATACAAATGATGGATTTAGATAAATGATGGATTTAGATTAGAGAGAAACCATAATAGATTTCTTTGGAGATTTCGGAGAGTGGTTTGTTGCATGATGATAGAGGAGAAAAACTCCTCTCTAAATATAGGGCCACATTTGGTACGACCCTAAACCAGCCCAAAGGCCGCCAGTTAATTATCTCTAGCTAATAAGCCCACTAGGGCCCACAACTGTAGCCCGACAATCCAGACACCCTCATGTGCAGCATATCGCCTCCTTATCTGTAGCGATTGTTGGTAGATATGTGCCCTCGAGGCAATTTATCTGTAGAACATCTTGTCCAAATTTAAATGGTACTAGTTATCCTAGTATGATCAAAATGTTTTTAAATACTTGGATAATTTCCTTAGACTTAAAGCAAGGCCATACACATATCTAGATGGAGATCTCGATTATGAGAAGTGAATGACCGATATGAGCTTGAGTCTTGAAGCGTTTATGGTCAAAGATGTGTCGAAAAAAGGATATCTACACATCGGACAGATCATTGTGTCTTTGTCTTAACCTAAAGGGAGATGATGATCTCATAATCATTCGACACGGTGAAGTTGGTGACGAGACACATGTACTCATTAGAGAATAAGTTCACTGAACAACCCAATAAACAGTTGTCAAATGGTTAAGATTAACTAAACTGTCATTGATAACTCTCTAGTGATGATATGCAAGTTGGTCTTTAAGACTTGAGGTCATTATACGAACCTGTGTGTAAACGGTGTCACTTATATATATATATATATATATATATATATATATATATATATATATATATTGAAGGATTAACAACTTTATTCATATAACTCATCAATAACAATATTGGATTACAGAAAGCTCCAAACATAAACTCTAAAGAAAACCAATCATAAATTATCCACCAGCTCAACTAAGCGATTGAGTCCTAATATTTAGAATTCCTAGGAATTCTTAAACTTTTCCGTCGAGGGAGATCTATATTTTTCTTTTTAGACGACTTCAATGATGATGCAAGGTGTCGCATTTCCTCCTCCCACTCCTGATTCTCCAAAGTAGCATCCCCATCAAACTCCTCCATCCACTCATCCTCGTAGTTTCCATCAGCCTCATCTTCATTACTAACATTGTCAGGATCATCTATACGGACATTTTCCGTAGGGCGTGCAGAAGACGGACCACCATACTCAAAAATACAAGGAACTATATCAGAAACAACTGCTGCAGTGTACTCAGCATCTATTGGATTCTTTGTAGTTATTTGACCTTCACCTGTTGCTGAATGATCTCCTGCTGGGGCTTCGGGAACCAACACATTACCATCCACATTTGGAGATGGTTTAGTTTTCTCCACCCAAACCTTCTTGAAGGGACACTGGGCAGAGGAATGTCCGAAACATTCACACGTTGAACAATTTGGGGGCAAGTTTTCGTATTCCATTCGAATGATCGTATTTCCCTCCTCCTCCACCGCAATCTCAATGGTGCTAGGTAATTTTGTCTTTGCCTCAACTTCCACAAAACATCTAGCATAAGAATACCGTTCTCCAGAAGCTGTTGCCTTATCCACAAATAAAGGCTTACCTACAGAGCTAGCAATAATACTAATGCATTCTGTAGACCAAAATTTCAATGGAAGGTCAGGAAATCTCACCCATACTGGAATTGAGGACAAAAGATCTCTATCCATTGTAAGTTCTGGAGTCCAGCGCCGCAGTACTATCACCCTTTTATCAAACATCCAAGGCCCTTCTTGGAGAACTCTGCTGCAATCTTCTTCTAACTCAAATTCAAAGAAGAAAAAACCATTATCCCTGGAGTGAACCTGGAGCTTTCCTTTAGGCCGCCACAACCGCTGTACACATGCTCGTAGGTGCGAGTAAAATGGTTTGTCTCCCACAACATAACCCGCAAGAGTGCAACTCCATTTAGCAACATTAGCAGATACCGCTTCTTTAGGGATCCAAGGGATAGCCTTACCAGTTGGGATCTCTCGGGGTGGAACGTATTCACATTTGCTATGTTGCTCAACTGAACGTCCAACAGAAAAGAGGGAACTCCATGCTTCACGCCCCGATTTTGCCACCCTCAAATGAGCAGATGGTTTGCCAATAGTTTTATCAATTTGATTAACATTAGTAGTAGGTACTGTTTTAGAGGTAGCAATTCCAATCCTTTGATGACAGTACGACGAACACCGATGATATGGGTTGCCAGCGTTGATACATGAAGGATCAGCTCTTCCCAAAGCATGACGGAGGGGGGGAAATCCCGATGCGAGATCTGGAGGCTGACCCCGAGAAGCAACTTGACCCCGAGGAGCCATGAAGGACTTCCCAGAGGTAGAGCTGCCAATAGCCCGGAAGCACTCGAACCGCTGAACTAGAACCCCTCACCGGCCGGTGCCGAACCTTGCCGTCGCAGTAGGTCCGATCGGATCTCGACTTCGACCTGATCAGTGATTTCGAGATGTTGATATCTCCGCACCTATCAGTGAGAGAAGACCAGATCTGTCGACCGGATCTCGACGTCACCGGATTCCGACCCCGCAAATGGCGACCGGATTTGTGAAGCAGAAGGCGACCGGATGTGTACAGCGGTTCTCGGAATCGACCGGAGCAGAGACTCGACCGCTGCAGAGACTGCGATTCGAATCGACGCGATCTGAATCGACGTCGGAGCGCAGATGCCACTCGTCGACACGCGATCTGAATCGACGCCGGAGCTCAGATGCCTCAGATGCGATCTGAATCGACGTCGGAGCTCAGTCGGACCCGCAAATCGACGGCCGGATCTCGAAATCGGAGCTCAGATGCCGGAGCTCAGATGCCGGAGGTGAACATCATGATCTAACTTCAAGTCAAGATCAGCTAAAAGGTCTTAGGTTGGGTGACACTTGAAGCGTACGAGGTAAGTAGTGATCAAGAAAGGATTCGTCTCTTCCGTCCATGGGAAGTTAGTGTCACAGGCTCAGTACGGTTCTTCGTGAAAAACCACGGCCGTGGTATGTTGTAGGAAGTACAATATGGACATACCAAAGGCCGAAGCATATTGATCAGTGCTAGCTAGTAGGATTGACAGTTTACCATATCCTAGGCTAAGCAGTGAATAGTTATGACGAAGGGACTAAAACTGCGGTATTCATCACGGGCACAGTCAGAGTGATCCCGACGACACTTTAATCAATAGGTCAATCACATAATTATAATGCCGAAACAAGGACGACACATACTTCTCATGGTCATTGTCGTCTAGGGGTTTCGCGCCTCAACCTGTAGTAGGGTCAGGCTATAGGATCTCACACCGAGTATGTTTTACGTCTTAGTAATAGGAAGAATGACGGAGGAGTGTACTCGGTTGCACAGGACTAATTAATGTAACAAAGGATTTGTGACAATAAAGTCTAAGATAATTAAATGGGAATTAATTGTGTTGCAAAAGGTTTGCGATATAAGCATTAGGAGAATGCTATGAAGGATTATTGCATATGATACAAAAGGGTTTAAAATATATCGTAAAATGTATGCGAAAATATTTTAAATAATAAAAGCATAAAAAATGTTTACATGGCTTTCGGGATAATCTCGGTCAAAACTAGTGTTCAAACGGATCCAAAATCGGCGCAAAAGGAGCTAAAAAGCTCCACTTAAAGGCGAAAAGGCCAAAACTGGGCTTTTGCCCAGTTCTGGCCTGGCCCGGCCCAACCCAGGCAGGCTCAGCTAGCCCAGCCCGTGCCCAGCTCGGGTGGGCAGGTCAAGCCCGTCCGCTAGGCGGGCAGGTCGAACCCACCCAGGCGGGCGGGCGCCCGCGCGCCTGGTGGGCAGAGCCCACCGGCTCATGCAGGCGGGTCAGGGCCTGCCTAAGTGGTCGGGCACCTGCGCCTAGGTGGGCCTGACCCACGGGTGCCCAGTTTCGTAGAAACCCTAATTTTCTGCATTGCGACTGTGTTTTTTCGAAAATGTGATTTTTGGGTATACTTTGGACGTTCGTTTGAGGGGTCAAATGAACTCAGATTGGATAACTATTTGTTTCTTACGTTCATCGTTCAGTGCTCTTTGATTTGGTATTTGATATCGTTTACGAAGCTCAACGATGAGGGAGAAATAATTCGTTGAAGTTTGGACTTCAAGTGCAAACTTGCAATTAATTCTTCCCTCCGTTTAATTTAGTCCCACATCGCTCGTAAGATGAGGAAGGGGGTCGTCTCTCTATATAAATAGGGGGCTAAGACTCCCTTTTGAAGTTGCACCAAGTCTTCGCTTTGAGTAGCTCCAAAATTTTTTGAGCACACTCGAATTAAGACTTAACAATTATTCCATCCTCCTAAATTCTTCTGTTCCTCCGTTCGAGTCCTAGCAAGATGGCAAAGAGGTTTGGATCGGATCCAAAGTCTTTGACGTGGGTCCTGCTCAAGTGAAAATTTCTTCAGCAAGTGGTTGGCTTGGAGTCACGGTGTTGGCTCGCTTCGGGTGGTCTAGTCTTGAAGGCGCGAAGTCGGCTCGCTTCAGGGAGTAAAGAAATGTTACTGAAAATGCCGCTTCGTGTGTTAGCAAATTGACATGTATGTCTTTTATTTTATTCTTTCATATATGAAGCAGTAGTTTAGATCTGTCTTTGGGGTTGGTCAGACCCACCCCAAGATAGTAGATTTTTCTGACTATGGTTTATGAAATCCTTAGGGCTGTCATTAAATAGTTTAATGTATTTTAGTCCGCTGCCTTTTGTGCTTCTATTGTCCGTCCAACGTAGGATGGGCAAAGATTTTATGCCCTGTGGTCCATTTAAACCCAACATTGGTATCAGAGCCTAGGTCTACTTTAATCTAATTTCTGCAAAGGATATGAAAGTATGAAATGTTTGTTAGAAACATGATAATAATATGATTATTTAGATTTAAGAATTATATGATGATTATTAAATTTGTTGCAACTTAATTTTATGAGATAAAATTTTAGTTGTTTGTTATGCTTAAAATTTATGAGATAAAATTTTGAAGTGCTCGTTTATATGCTAAATTTTATGAGATAAATTTTAGTTGTTCTTACTCATGCTAATATTTTATGAGATAAATTTTTAGTTGATGTTTTTAATGGTTATTTTATTTCTGTTGTATTTTGTGATAATACAAGAAAAACTCTTAGGATAGCCATTAAAATTTTTCTAAAACTTATGAGATAATTTTTAGATAGACATGCTATGATTTAAAAATTTTTGCAACAATTAAATTCCTAATATTTGATTAGGGTAGCCCTCTCAATAATTATTATTTTAATTGTTCTAATAATAATTTTGAAAAAGGCTAAAATTTAAATTGTTGCAACTTGAATTTTTAAATCACTAATACATGATTAGGATAGCACACTAAAATAAATAATTCCTTATAGTTGATAAGGACCTTAATAAAAGTTATTAACCAATCCTAATAATTTTTGAATTTTAGGATTCAACTAGTTGATAGGATTAACTAGGTTTAATGAAGCCATATTAAATCGATGTTATACATACAAATAATTAGTATCCTTAAAGGATCATGAACCGATGTCTAGCGTTTTTGTGACTAGTGTTGTGGAACACCCTAGCTCGACTGAGGATAGTGATCCTGGCCTAGCCAAATCCCCTGGTCATGTTCCGCTGGACCATAAGGATGTGAATTATTATTATGTGAAACCATAGATTACATCTAATCTAATACATTTAAAATCGTCTTCAAGATTAACTGTAGCCCTCCTTATTTTTGGATTAGGAGACTAAAAGACGACTAACATGGTTGTTGAGTCTCCTCAAGCTATGAAATGGTCTATTTTTAGAAACCGACTCCATCATACATGTGATGTAGTCTGGTCTTAACCTAAACCACCACATCAGGTCTCCTCGAGTGTCGGTGTAAGTTAAAATTAGACATGAAAACAAGGGTTCGACTAGACTAGTCATTATGTTTTGTTGAGTCTCCTCAAGATCATAAGTTACTAGGGGAAAAAACCTATAGGGAGTCACATGTGATGTGATCGATGCAGAGTTCGTCTACCAACTACAGAGCCGATCAATTTGTTTAGTCTCCTCAAGGTTGTGAAACTCAGGGTGGTTGGATCCCTCTTTCACTAGTTTTTTAAATTTTAATGAATTTGTTCATTATCATGGCTTAATCTGATCATTAAAATAGTGGGAGAATATAGTTTGATAAAAACCGTTTGAACTATAAAGAACACATGCTAATTCAAAAATTCTATCATATGCAGTATGGAGTCTGGACTTAAGTTTATCATTAAGAAGAATGTGCTAAATGGAACGAACTAAAAAGACTGGCTGAGGAACATCAAAGTGTTTCTCTCGTTAGCTAGGATTGGTTATGTTCTGATAGACCCGGCTCCCAATAAACCGAACGATAAAGCCACTGAAGAAGAAAAGGAGTCTAACAAGTTATGGCAGAAGGATGCAGAGAAGGCAAGATGTCTTACTCTGGCTTCAATGAACAATGAACTACAGAGAAAGTATGAACATATGGATGTTCATAGCATGCTTTTAAATACAGAATAGTTGTATGGTAAGCAGTCTCGGGCTGCGAAATTTTAGGCTACCTGCAACCTTTGGGGAACGAAAATGACGGCAGGCCCCGTCCAAGACCACGTGATCAAGATGATCGGATACGTTGAGGACGCAGCTGAGTTTGGATTTGTCCTTGATCATGAGATGACCACTGACATTATCCTGAACTCTTTGGCTCCTACTTTTGGCCCGTTCATTATGAATTTTATAATGAACAACACTGAGGTGGAACTCCCTATCATCCTGAACATGCTCATGCAGTTCGAGGAGAGAATCCAGCCAGAACCACTAGTGTTGGTTGTCGGCTCTGCTTCTTCCTATCAGCCCAATGGCAAAGGTAATAAGAGGCAAATCCCTCGACCTGCTAAGCCAAAGAAGGAGAAAAAGAAAGAGGTGGTGTCGTCTGTCTCGGAGTGTTTCCACTACCATAAACCTGGACACTGGAAGAGGGAACTGCACGACTTACCTTGCACAGAAAAGGGAGCATGTTGATGCCTCAACTTCAGGTACAAATCTTGTTACAAAGTATATGAGTTTCAATGAAGCTTAATACATGGTATGCGGTACCAGTATGTTTACTAAACATTTGTATATTTTCTACAGGTGCTTAAAGCTGTGGAAGGATGAAGATCCTCGTACGGTCGGCAAAGAGAGCAACCATTGCCGCTGGGGCCGTCAAGGACTTTAAAGACATCCAGGATATTGTCGGGATGTTATTTCGAATAATTGAAGCATTTTGTGCTTGATCAATGAATAAAGTGAATGTCACTTGAAATAGAAATGTTTTGAACAATTTTCTATATATGAAATCATTGTTTGATTTTGGAATATCTTGATGTGCACACTCTGGTGGCTTTCTGAGTTGATGTGTATGGTACTGTGTTTATGCGATTAACTAGAGCAGGAAGAAAATATTTAACCAATGTATAAGTAACAAGTCTTTTTCAGGTGCATATATATTAGATGTGATCTTTATAATACGCACACGAGAAAAGTTCTTGTTTGGCTGCATGTGAAACTTCAAGTTAAAAGATTAATACAGATAAAAGGATGGGATGTGTGGGTAGTTATGACTGAGTAAGTTATCATCAAGACTCCTATAAATGGAGTTTGATATAACATATTCGTCAAACAACCTAACATAAGTCCATTTGGTTTTAACTCGTTCAGCATAAAAGGGCTGGTTAATACTTTATAATCAATGTTCTAAATGAGGTTTAGAAAAATAGATTGAAGTAGTATGACCAGAAAGTTCTCAAAATTAGTTGGAGTTAGCATGTTGCTTAGTTCCATTTTGGGCTACGTAAAATTCAAAGGTTAAGGAGCATCTATAGGTGACATACAATCAAAAGGGTTTGTCAGAGATATAGATAATTGGGTGTCGTTAATGTGCTGGACAGATATGACACATGACTATTGGAATATGCTATAGTGACTGACAAGTATGAAATGATAAACAAAGAAGTATATGCTAATCTGTTAGCTATATATAAGAGGAAAAAATTGTTGGATGAGATCCAAAGACATCTTCGAAAGTTCACCCCTATGTGATCAAGGGTGCATAGTAAATAGACTCAGCGATACTGCATAATAGATATTTTTAGCAGAGCCATTCTCAAGGCTCTGACATATGGAGGTCTGTAGAGACTGATATGTTATAGCGGTATAAGATACAGGTTAAATAGCCTGAGTGCAAGTGGAAGATATTGGTAGATATGTGCCCTCGAGTCAATTTATTTGTAGAACATCTTGTTAGAATTTAAATTGTACTAATTATCCTAGTATGAATAAAATTTTTAAGTACTTGGATAATTTCCTTAGACTTCAAGCAAGGTCATACTCGTATCTAGATGGAGATCTCGATTATGAGAAATGAATGACCGATAGGAGCTTGAGTCTTGAAGTGTTCACGGTCATAGAAGTGTCAAGAAAAGGATATCGGCACAGCAGATAGATCATTGTGTCTTTGTCTTAACCTAAAGGGTGGTGATGATCTCATAATCATTCGACCTGGCAAAGTCAGAGACGAAACACAGGTACTCATTGGAGAATGAGTCCACTGAACGACCCAATAAAGAGTTTTCAAATGGTTAATATTAATTAAACTGTCATTGATAACTCTCTAGTGATGATAGGCAAGTTGGTCCTTAAGACTTGAGGTCATTGTACGAACCTGTGCGTGAGCGGTGTCACTTAGATCTATGATCTAGCTTCAAGTCAAGACCCACAGAAAGGTCTTAGGTTGGGTGACACTTGAAGCCACGAGCTAAGTAGTGATCAATAAAGGATTCGTCTCTTCCATCTATGGGAAGTTAGTGTCACAGGCTCAGTACGGTTCTTGGTGAAAACCCTCGATCGAGGCAAGTTGTAGGAAGTACAATATGGACATACCAAAGGCCGGAGCATACTGACCCGTGCTAGCTAGTAGGGTGGACAATTTACCATACTCTAGGATATGCAGTGACATGTTATGACAAAGGGACTAAAACTACAGTATTCATCACGGACACAGTCAGAGTGATCCCGATGACATGTTAGTCAATGTGTCAATCACATAATTATGATGTCGAAACAGGGACGATACCTACTGATCGTGGTCACTGTCATCTAGGGGTTTCGAGCTCCAACCTGTAGTATGGTCAGGCTATAGAGTCTCACACCGAGTAGTGTTTGCATCTTAGTAATAGGAAGAATAAAGGAGGAGTGCACTCGGTTGCACGGGAATAATTAGTGTGACAAAGGGTTTGTGACAATAAAGTCTAAGATAATAAATGTGAATTAATTGTGTCGCAAAAAGGTTTGCGATATAAGCATTCGGAGAATACTATGAGGGATTATTGCATATGATGCAAAAGGGTTTAAAATATATCGTAAAATGTATGTGAGAATATTTTAAATATTAAAAGCATAGAAAAGGTCTACATTGGTTTTGGGATATTTCCAGTCAAAACCAGTGTTCAAACAGATCCAAAATCGGCGCAAAAGGAGCTAAAAAGATCCAATGAAAGGCGAAAAGGTCAGAACTGAGCCGGCCCAGCCCATGTGGTCTAGGCTAGCCAGCCCAACCCGAGCGGGCTAGGCTAGCCCACCCAGCTTGGGTAGGCAGGTCAAGCCCGCCAGAGCGGGCGGGAGCCTGCCCGCTAGGCTGGAGGGTCGAACCCAGCCAAGCGAGAGGGCACCTGCTCGCCAGGCGGGAGTGTGCCCACCTACTCAAGCATGCGGGTCAAGGCCCGCCCTAGCGGGCCGGCGCACGTGCCCAGGTGAGCTTGACCCGCGGGTGGGACCCGCTGGGGGACTAGTTTCGCAGAAACCCTAATTTTCTACATGACGGCTGCGTTTTTCCGAAAATGTGATTTTTGGGCATACTTTGGATGTTCGTTTGAGATGTCAAACGAAGTCGGATTGGATCACCGTTTGTTTCTATGTGTTCACCATTCAGTGCTATTCGATTTGGTATTTGATATCGTTTACGAAGCTCAATGGTGAGGGAGAAATAATTTGTTGAAGTTTGGCCTTCGTGAAGGGAAAACTTGCAATTAATTCTTTACTCTATTTAATTTAGTCACACATTGCTCGTGAGACGAGTATGGGGGCCGGCTCTCTAACAAATAAAGGGCTAAGCCTCCCCTTTGAAGTTGCACCAAGTCTTCGCTTTGAGTAGCTCCAAAAAATTTTGAGCACGCTCGAATTAAGACTTAACAATTATTCCCTCCTCCTAAATTCTTCAGTTCCTCCGTTCGAGTCCTAGCAAGACGGCGAGGAGGTTTGGATCGGATCCAAAGTCTTTGATGCGGGTCCTGCTCAAATGAAAATTTCTTCGGCAAGTGGTTGGCTCAGAGACGCAGTGTTGGCTCACTTTGGGTGGTCTAGCCTTGAAGGCGCAGAGTCGACTCGCTTCAGGGAGTAAAGAAAGGTTGCTGAAAACGACGCTTCACGCGGTAGCGAAGTGACGTGTATGTCTATTATTTTATGCTGTCATATTTGTTACAGCAGTTTAGATCTGTCTTTGGGGTTGGTCAGACCCACCATAAGATAGTAGATTTTCATGGCTAAGGTTTATGAAATCCTTAGGGATGTCATTAAATAGTTTAATGTATTTTATTCTGCTGCCTTTTGTGCTTCTATTGTCTGTCCGATATAAGACGGGCATAGATTTTATGCCCTGAGGGTCCATCTAAAGCCAATAGCAACTAATCGTTGGGCTCATGCGGTTACTGAGTCCACCCATTAACTGGGCAATCAATGATGACTGTTAGCCCATCATTAATTCCGACAACACAGGCCAAAGGCTATAAAGCACCATAATTGCACAAACGTTATGGGTGGATGGCATTCACAAGACCATCACTTATAAATACTCTCTTCCACAACAAGAGCATTGATGAATCTCTGAGATCCTACACTCAATTATTCATATACTCACAATCTGTTCCACTTAAATATTTCCTCCCAAGCTCAACCTGAGAACTAGAGAACGACCTCCTAACTGGTCGGACATAGTTCCACCGAGCCTTTTCAAGTCAACCACTGAATTAAGCATCGGGGCGATTTGGTCGGACCCCAAATTAGACCCCCTGACGATCTTCCTGTGTTGCAGACAACTTGGGAGATAGCTCGGATCTGACTTATGTAGCTCTGACTGGAGTCACTTCAGCCTGAGTATAGCTCGTCCGACGTCCAGAAAGTTGCCTACTTCCTCCACGTCAGTAGCTTCATCTGTATCGTTCATCAACAATTACTGTGGTGAGAAAACACCATGAAACATTTGGCACTGTCTATGGGAATCGTGTCAGCATCCACATCATCCTCCACACCAATAATAACTCAACCCACCAACTAAGGACCTGAAAGGGCAATGACCATAAGCGCAGTAGAAGCTACACCGTTCGCCGTGGATCCTTGCTCATCTACTCGTGGAATGCCTGAGTCGCAATTAGTGACTTTGGCATAGTTCCACTTGTTCACGAGGGAGGTGAACACCAACATACAAATGCTTACCGCCGTGGTAGAACGCTCACGGGTCCCAACCTTGATCAATGGGTAGCCCTATGATCTTCTCAATTCTTCCTCAACAGCATCATGTGGTACTACCTACCGTATAAGCAGGCCAAGGAACTACACCCCCAAACCCAGAGCATCGGTTTGGTATGCCTTCTTTCTCTCTGCAGTGACCACATACCCCCATCTCCCCTTAAAACGACGGAGGTCAAGGAGGTGAGATTGTGGGTAATAACATATCTGCAGCTGACCCTAAAAGTCTGTAGCCTCCTCATGAACGATTTGAAGACTCACTTTATTATTCTGGATGATGATCAGCATCAAGAGAACCAATGAGAGAAAATTAGGGGCCCTTATCAGAGGTCTCGAGTAGACTACAAAGGAAATCTCGAAGGGACATCATCCGACATCCAAACATATCAGATAACCTGGATAGTAACCAAAGTGATTCTTCGAGTGCTTCCAACAATTGGTCGAGAAGATCCAAATGCCGAGAAGACATCTGGTGACATCGCTAGCTCCCCCTCATTGAGCTCGGAGGATCACCTCATCCCGATTTCCATCTAGATTTTAAATGCCTGGTCTGTATAAGTATGATGGTTTAGGTGACCCTTAGGAACATATCAAAGCTTACATGGGAGTCATGGATATACAAGGAGCGGATGATGCTCTTCTTTGCTGAGCTTTCCAAACCGCTCTCGGGGATAACTGCAAAGGAATGGTACAACATGCTTCCTAACCGATCTATCGAAAGATTCAAAACCTAGCCCAAGCCTTCTACCAACAGTTCACGACAGGGATGAGGAGGAAAATAATCTCGGACCACCTGTTCAACTTAGTCATGTGGGAGGGAGAAATGATACGGAGTTTTCTGAAGCGTTTCAACTCTGAAAGGTTGAAATTTGAAAGTTGTTGTGACGAAGTAACCATTACAGCACTCAAGAAAGGAGTCCGAAAGTAACCATTACGGCACTCAATAAAGGAGTCTGATGTGAGGACTTGATGAAGTCTCTACACCATAGACTATACCATAGCTTAGATCAGCTTCTTACAAGAACCGAATGGTTCATGATGGCAGAGGAGGTGCTTGCTGCCTGTGATGGGGCACTTCCAAAACATCGACCGAAGCAAAAAGGGAAGTTTGCCAAAAGGAAGGTGGCCACCGAGATCAAAAAGATCACAGACGACAAGATAGAAGCCCTAGAGATAGATCGGATAAGTCCGACATGATTTTCACAAAGCTCAATGCTACTAAAGAGGTCATAATGGCCTATGCTCAAAATGAAGGATATATCAACCTACTTCCTCCGAAAATAAAAGGAGGTAGCATGGGTGAGAGAAAGTTCGGTAGATACAACCAAGACCATGATCATGATACCCAGGATTGTTGGCATTTGAAGAAGGACATCGAGCAACTAATTCAACGGATGTATCTGAAGAAATTTTTCAATATCCCGAAAGCAAGGCAAGAAGAAGACACTTCAAAGATAGTGGATCGAGGAAAAGGAGTGGCCATAGTCCAGCCTGTTATCAGGATCATTGAATCAGCTTATATCAGAACTAAAACAGAGGGCAATTGAGCTGCATAAGTAAACCAAGCTAACACCTGGATTTTTCTGTTATTTCAATTTCTCTTTTTTCTATTGTTTAGAGAATATTATATTTAGCCAAACTAATAAACTGTCAACAAGTGTATTTAAACATTTGATCCGCCTAATTCGTCCCTTTGTTTTTCTTAAAGTACACATGCCTACGAATTAATGTAGACACCTTGACTTTGATCAGCTTTGATTGTATGTTAGTCCGTTGTAAAGCGAGGGGCAACTCCCCAAACATGCCAACTTATCTTCTCGTTCAGCCGTAAGGTGAGGGGCCACTCCCCTCGTAGCTGATCGAATACTTCGTCCGTCATAATGTAGGGGCCACTCTCCCCCGCAGGCTGATCTATTGTAATCTGCTATCAGTCGAGGGGCTACTCCCCTTGCCGTCGATCAAATATTCAATCTGTCATAAGGTGATGGGCCACTCCCGATGTAGGGCGACCATTTTTAAACGGCTGTCAGTCAAGGGGCTACTCCCCTAGATGCCCAATAAATTTTCAGTCTGCTATAAGGCGGGGGTGCACTTTCCCCATAGGTTGACTTATCTCTAAGTCTGTCATAAGGCAGGAGGCCATGCCTCCAGCAGGATAACTTATCCCTAAGTCAGCCATAAGGTGGGGGACACAGCCCCTGCAGGCCGATTTATCTTCTATGTCGGCCATAAGGTAAGGGACCACTCTCCTCACAGTCGATCGAATACTCAGTCCATCGTAAGGCGGGGGCCACTCCCTTCGTAGGTTGGACTATTCTAATCGACTGTCAGTCGAGGGGCTACTCCCCTTGCTGCCGAACAAATACTCAATCCACCATAAGGTATGGGGTAATGCCCCGCTCCCTAGGATACCCGGGAAGTACGAATCCGTCCCAAGTATTCACAGAGCAGCGAGTGTTACAAGGAAAGAGAAAGAAAGAGAATACAAGAAGAATATGTAGGTCACTGTGCACATACTGGGAAGTACGAGTAATGCACCAACACAGAAATACACAATGAACAAAATAAAAGTACAAGTCCAACATTCTTTTATTATTATACAAAAGTATACTTTATATACATCATCTCAGTACCCAAGTACAAAAGTGGAAAACAGAAAAGAATCCCAGAAAACACACAAATGACAAAGATGTCCCACACTATACAACTCACTCCCTACCCTACCCCTGAGAATCAACTGTACAAGGTCACCCTCTTAGGGTTCCATCTCTGAGTAATCTCCTGATCAAGTCCAGCTCAATCTGCCCTGCTCCTAAACTTGGAAAAATAAACGAAACACGTCAATGTGTGACCCAATATGATAATCTATCTATGCTAGGTAGGGTCAGACTCAGAAATGTTATACCTAGTAGGTCTGGTCACCAACTATAAACAGGTCTACTAAAAACGTATAAGGAACAAGTACAAGTACTAAATGAAAACATTGCTGAATTGAATTGCATAAAGAAAATGAGCATCACATGCAATAATGAAAAGTAAGAGCTACAGAATTAAATAAGCGTGCAGTAAAGACATGCAATCACAGTTATGCACATGATGCATATGAAATGATTATGAGTGCAAATGCAACGCCTAAGGGATCCCATCTATGCCAGCGTGCCTAAAAGTGCATATCTCCACTGTGGCACCACTTATAGATTCAAGACGTAGTACCCAGCGATTTCCCCCGACTCCTACCATGGCACTTTGCTCCAAGTGTGTGGTGACATCAATGTCCTAGTTTCGTTATATCACATTGTTGGAAACATAAAGTTTTCTTCCCATAAAGTTTTTGATGATACAATCATTTTGAAAATATGTGTGTATACTAAATTTTTTGATGCAGATTATCAAGCTCAACTTCTTCACATATGACAATCATCAAGTTACTTTGCAAGATAAAGCATCAAAATGCTAGACGAAGCTCAAGCGATAAATTCTAATATCTTGAGAAAGATGATGTAATTTTACTTTTTATTCTTGCATAACTTTAGATTGTTAAAGCCTTGATAATACTCTATCTTAGTTCTTTAGGACTCAGCCTCAAATTCCAAACTTCAAAAAATTAGCAGAACAGCACTTTCCCCTCGTCGACTAATACAGTTTTTCTTATTTTATTAAGAAAACAAAATAATTTTTGGTCAAAATATATTTTCCAATCATAAGGATCAATTTCTGAAAATTTCTCAAATTTTTGTTCCTAGTCGCCTAATAGGTTTTCCTGGTCTACCAGACAGTTTTTCAAATAGTTATAACATCAGTTATTTTAACTGATTTTTATTAATTAATTTTTTATTAATTAATGGAAGTTATAACTTCCTATAAACGGATAGATTTGGACAGTTTCTAGCCGTTTATTTACCATCTCCTGTCAAAGGACACTTCAACAGTTATTTTCTGACCTAGCAGCATTATTAGTCGACTAATATTTTTTCCTATTCGACTAATTTTTGGAAAAACGGCTCAGAATTTTTTGAAAATTTAGGCAGTTGTCCAACGTTAGAAAACTAACTTTTTGGGCTATAAATAGACCCCCAGACCCCTGCCTAAAATACACGAAAATTCACTCACTCTCTCTTTTCTTAAGTTTTCTTTCTCTCTCTAGAAAGTGTGTGATTTTCATATTTCCATAGGGAAACCTCTGCAGAAATTTTGCCCTTTAGGAAGTCCAATTTTCAAGAGTGTTCTACCACAATTCATATCTTGAACCTTGAAGATTCCATCACCAACCTTGCGCTATAATTCCGATATTATCAAGGCTTTAGGTGATACTGTTTCATACTCTTTCTTTACTTTATTTGGTGAATCTCTTGTTAAAGAGATTATACAAGTTTGCAACACGGGGAGTGTTGGAATCTTTGTATGTTGATTACTTGCAGGGAGCAAGTGTTTTAGTGGATTGAAATCTCTACGGGGTAGAGGACTGGACGTAGCATCACAAGGATCCGAACCAGGATTAATCTCTGTGTTTGCATTTGGAATATTCTGGATTGTGTTCATTTATTTTCGCACTCTTATTGCAATTTTTTTATTAACTTTTAATTTTGCAATATTGTCGTGATTTACACTATTCACCCCCCTCTAGTGTATTTGGTGTGCCAGGAGATCCAACACACATTTCATTTATCACATTTCTCTTTCTCATTTCTTTTCATATGCCATAACAAATGCCATAAGCCACTTTCATATCCACATTTGCCTTTGCTATATATTACAACAATGTATCCCATCATAACAAAGCCTCTTAAAGGAATTTAACAAGATTATATCCTGGCATGACATATATAACATAAGTATTGGCATGTTGGCAAAACATAAGTATATCAACATTAACAAGGGACTTAATGAAACATCAATTAAACATCATGAGATTCTTTTCTTATGTCTTAGGAAGGCATAAATATAACATGGAGAGAATGGCCTATACACCAATGACATAGTCCAGATTTCAGGAAAAACATACAGAGTCACAAACAGATGTTGTTAACCTCAAGTTCAATTGTGAATTTGTTAAAAGTTTGTAAATGAAAGTTGTAGATAAACAACTTATACTTTCTTATATCAAATATCATGATTTTAGAGCAAGTAGGCTAATTGTTATAGGCAAAACCCCATAAGGTATAGAAACGGTTTTTCAGACAGCATCAGTGAGCCCTAAACATATGACATTAACAATCATAATTTCAGTTAGGCTAAAACACAAAAAGTGTAGCTACAAAACTCATCTTTCCAAATTGACCAAAATTACACTTATTGGATTTCTACAATGGAAGTTCTACCCTATTGGTAATAGGGTGCAGATTCTGGCAGAATCTAATACTACTGCATAAATAAATGGTTCCGTCGAAATATAAATAGAATTTGGCCAAGGTTAACGAACGAAGCTTGGAGCTAACTAGTTTAGCTTTTCAAATTGTATTTTTACATGATTTATGACATTTTAAAATATAAATTGTGTATAGATGAAGTTGCAGCAGAAATTGTCTTCCAAAATAGCCAACATGAAGTTGATTTCCTACAAATTTAAACATCTAATCTTATATAATTCTTAAGGTTCTAACTCTAACTATGGTATATAGGCATCCTACCTCATCAAGTCCTTCTCTTGGAGTCTTTGGCCCTGACCCCATCAATTTCAAGCTTTCTCCAATGGTGGGTAAATTAGTGCTTGAAGTTAACTTCTTCCATGATGGAGCTTGTGATAAAGGAGATGGATCTGTGTAGGAGATGGGGTTGATGGGAGTGTTTGTGGGTTCGGCTAGAGTAAAGGAAGGAGAAGAAATTGGCCATTGAGGGGGGTTGCGTGAGCGAAGAAGAAGAAGAGGAAGGTGGGGCCCTTGCGTAAGGAGAGGGGCTGGTTCTCTCTTTGTTCCTTTCTATTTTCTTTTTCTTTCTTCCTCCAAAAATCCAATCCTATCCTTAAAACCTTCATTTAATTCTACTTATGCCATGTGTTGGGTGAGGTGGCAAAGATATAGGGGGAATTAAAGAGAATGAGACACAGTACTAGCTAATGTGTCACCTTGAAGTTTTAATCAAAATTCTAATTTTTAGAAATTAGAAATACATTTATAATACCGCATACCCCATGCTACATCAGGTATTTTCATTCAATACTTCATCCTTCATAATACAATTGAAAAATAGTTTTTGGCTTTATAAAAATTAAGGAAATTATTGGAAACCACATTATTAATACATACGAATACATATATTATACTCGTATACGTTACTACATGGTATTACATTCTACCCACCTTAAAATAAAGTCTGTCCTTGGACTTTCTAAGGTTAGGGTCTAACTGAAGGTCGAATAGATCTATGCGTTGTCCCACCCACGAAATACAAACATACCACACATATTCTAATCACACATAGTTATATGTATCACATGTTCATACATTGCACACATTACACTCAAGGAGATACATATACACTCTAGTATCTGTACACCACATTTTCATACACGTACTTCACAGTTATACAAACATATATATACATGTCATATCACGCAATACACCCACATATCGAATACGCACCACTAATCATACAAATAAGGCAACACATCGAATATCGTCACTCACAAGTCCACATATACCACAAAGAGGGCACTATAACATATTCATACAATATACTAATACCTCATTTCTGTATTTAACGATATAATACTATTGGTGCCTGGGTACGTCCCACGAAATAGTGTCAAGGTATGCGGCCCATTTAGAGCCTACAACCCGCAAGCCATCGTTAAGGCGGAGTAATACTTAGTCTAGCGAATGACTTACTCGACCGTTAGACTCCCGCTGATACTAAGGGAGGAGTTAATGAGACCGAGTAAATAGGCGGCTGTTATCACCAATCCCAGAGAAGATCCCGTCCAAATCAATGAGGGACCGTTATTCGCAATCGTCGGACCAACGTCTATAAATACCTGAAAAGACAATGCTAAAAGGGTTCTAACTGCCAAGGTACGAGATCTGATACTTTGAGATTACATACTTTATCTTATATTTCTTCCACCAAAGAGCTTGCGACGCTAGATCTGAGACGAGCCTCCGTGGGTCGATCTCAGCTGCTTTAAGTTCCCTCCATCTCTTAAAGTCCCATTCTAACTTAATCATTGGAGGGGATTTGGGTCGGGACCCAGATCCGACCCCCCCCTGATGCTTCCCTGTGGTGCAGATCATCGAGTCTCGAGCCTACGAAAGGGTCACACCTGAGCTTCTCAACATTGATCGATCGATGCTCGATCTGTTCGAGGGTCGAACAAGCACTGCAAGTCAACCACCATCCACCAACAACCCTGGTTCTTCCAACCTAGGGTCTTACTTAACCAATTGACGAGATCCAACTCAGTAATAAGAATCCACGTCAACATCTTAATTGTTTCGGTCATTTTTGGCCTTAACAGTTTAGCACCGTCTGGGGAAAACATGAGTTGACATCCCAGTCAACAAAACATCTCGGCCATGTCAACTCACCCATCAACACTCTTTGGAGATGCCTCAACACCTCCCAGCATCAATTCCTTCAACATGATAATGTGAGGTCCCAAAGCTCCAAAGCTCCTACGCCAAAAGGTTGATGACAATATCCGTGGGTAGAAAGCACCCCAGAGACTCTATACCTCCTATATCCTTCTCAGATGAAGATCTAGAGGGTGTAGAACTGCCAAATGATGATGCCACCGTCATCACAGCCACCATCAATGAGATCGCCGTAAAGAGATTGCTCATCGACACAAGAAGTTCATGTGATGTACTTTTTTCACCACATTGGAGAGAATGAGGTTGTCTTCAACAGAGTTGAGACCCTATCCAGAACCTCTTGTAGGATTCACCGGACATTCTGCCCCAGTAGAAGGCATCATTATGCTACCGGTGACCCTTGGAACATATACACGACAGGTCACTCGCCTGACCAACTTCATAGTGGTGAAGATCAACTCAGCGTACAATAGAATCATTGGTAGACCGCTACTCAATACTATAGAAGCGGTGGTCTCGACCTTCCATCAAATAATCAAATTCCAAACTCGTGAAGGAGTTGGGAAGGCGAGCGGGAATCAGAAGCAAGCCCGGTCGTGTTATTCTCTGTCCAGCGCTTTGAGAATGGTGTGACAGACAGATCCAGTCGATCACAAGGGCGAGGATCAACGACCCACAGCAGTCGAAGAGACAGAGAACATTTGGATCTATGAAGAAGAAGGAAAGACCGTCTCTATTGGGTCGATACTCCCCTTCGACCTAAGGGAGCAGTTGATCGCTCTTTTGAGAGAACATGCAGACATTTTCACCTGGTTCTCGAGGGATATGCCCGGTATCGACCCCAGGTGATATCCCACAAGCTGGAGGTCGACCTGACTTCCAAACCCATGAAGCAGAAGAAGAGGAACATGGGGGGAGAAAAGATGAAGGTCACAATCGAGGAAGTAGATCGACTTCTGGAGGCGGGCTTCATTCAAAAGGTCAAATACACCAAATGGCTCTCGAATGTCGTGATGGTGAAAATGGCGAACGTCAAATGGTTGATGTGTGTCGACTTCCCCAATCTCAACAAAGCCTGTCCGAAAGATAGCTACCCTTTGTCCCGGATTGACCATTTGGTCGACAATGCCTCAGGCTATGAAATCCTAAGCTTCATGGATGCTTTTTCAGGCTACAACCAAATCTAAATGGCCCCAGAAGACGAGGAAAAGACTTCTTTCATCACGGATCGAAGTATTTACTGTTATACAAAAATGCAATTTGGTTTAAAGAATGCAGGAGCTACGTACCAGCGAGTGATGAACGGGGTCTTCAAGGCTCAAACCCGGTGAAATTTGGAAGTCTACGTTGATGACATGTGGGTTAAGTCGAAGAAGCCGACGGATCACATGGCAGATCTCCGAGAAACATTTGCACAATTCTAACGCTACAACCTTCGGCTGAACCCCGCCAAGTGTATTTTTGGGGTTCGATTGAAAAAGTTCCTTGGTTTCATGCTGACAAACCGAGGAATTGAGGATAACCCCGACAAAATCGCGACGATCGTGGTGATGAAGGAGCCCTCAACCATCAAAGAACTTCAGACACTGAATGTGAGAATAGTGGCTTTAGGCCGGTTCTTGTCTAAGTCGGCCGAGAGATCTTTTCCATTCTTCAAAGTATTGAGAACGGCGATAGCATCCACCATGAATGGCAAGAAGGTCGTCGAATGGGACGCAGATTGCAAGAAAGCTTTCTCCGAACAAAAGAGTACCTCTGTAGCCCACCGCTCCTGACCAAATTAGATAAGGATGACAAACTCATCATTTTTCTAGCCGCTACGATGGAAGCCGTAAGCTCGACACTCGTCAAGGAAGACTTGGGAGTGCAACGACCTATCTACTACGTTAGACAAGTCCTTCGAGGTGCAGAGATAAATTATTCGAGGATAGAAAAGATGGCGTTTGCATTGATCCAATCCGCAAGGAGGCTGCAACCGTACTTCTAAGCGCACACCATCTTAGTCCTCACCGACACTCCCTAGAGCAGACTCTAAAGAGGCTGGATCGGTCGGGGAGAATGATGAAGTGGTGAGTCGAGCTGAGAAAATTCGACATCCAGTATAAACCAAGGACTGCCATCAAAGGGCAGGCTCTAGCCGAAATCATCGTCAAACTGACTTATGACGATAACCCGGCAGAAGAGGTACATGTCACTAACATACGACCCAATGCTTCCTCTTTGTTCCTCGCCCATGATGCACTGACGAGAACACCGCAAGTGGACGGTGCGTTATAGTATATATAGAATGTCAAACTCTAGGGAGGCAGTCGTTTAACGCTTGGCTTTTTGTGGAAGGATGAGAATGTGTGGTCGGGGTTGTCACATGTGGTTTGATTGGTTGGTTGAGGGAAACGGAATTGACTAAATATTAAACATCTAATGCCTTCGGGATTCTTTGCTAGGGCCTTTGGTAATGGATTTAAGGTCAATTGGTCCTCCATCGGACAATGGATTTGGGTAGGAGTGTCACATCCGGAGATGGGAACGGGCGTTAGACTTCCATCGTCACGCTCGTCAACGCATCCCTATACGGAGCCGTGCTTTCACTATCGGCTTCAAACGGGAATGCGTGCATTACACTTGACACTTGGTTCCCGCCTCGCAATTCGTAGGCACTCGCGTGCTCTACAGAATGCGACACCATCCTATGGTTGGTTCTAGCGGTCGGGCTACTTTCGTAGTCATCGACTAGTATATTGGGGATTAGTGGTCACCCCCAGCTCTCGAGTCGCCCTCGTAAGCGCGAGCCCCGAAAAATGGCCACTAATCCCAAATCGGATTCCTGTGGATTCTCCCTAGGATATGGAGTCGCTTTCACAGTCCTCCAATCCTATGGCTAATCCTCCAAAACCCTTGTTCAAACCGCCATAGGGAGACCCTAGATTCATCCAACGAATGTCTAACATAACATCCAATCCTTAAGCTCTTAGCGATCCTCCATAAGCCCAAGAAACCCACTACTCTAGCATGGCTATAGCTACAAAGGTGAGGGCAATGGAGAATAGCATAATTACTCGGACAAACATCATGAATTTAATATTAATGCCAAGAGGGAGCCATAGAGAACAACATATCAAAAAATCAAAGAGAAAGGAATAGTTACCAAGATTTAGATTGCAAAATAAGATCCAAAGAAAAAGAGCCTCTCCAATAGCTCTTAAGTTTCCAGTAGTAAAATAATACTTAACCTAATCTAAAAAATGTTTGGTTTATATACAAAACCCATAAGTTACGGGTTTTACAGCAAAACCAACCCGAAACCCATTAAAAAGTCAAAAACGTAGCTTGCCAACCTAGCGCTCGGTCGAGCGAGGTGCTCGCTTGACCGAGCGCTGCCTTGTGGAGCATCATCCTGGGGAGCTTGAGAGGGGGCCGATCGGTCGAGCGGGAAAACCGCTCGACCGAGCGCCATCTTAAGGGAATTGATGTCACTCGGTCGAAGAAGAGGCTGCTTGGTCGAGCGGGGAAGCCGCTCAACCGAGCGCATTTTGCGCCACTTTAACAAAGAGCTCGTAGGCAAAAGTTGGGGCTCAACTGATGACTGGCTCAGGCGAGCGACTTGGTCGCTCGGTCGAGCAGGTCGAGTCGCTCGCCCGAGCGCTCCTTTGAACTTATGGCCTATTCTCCTTGGTGTCACAGCTAGATCGAGCAATCTAGCAACTCACCCTCCTTCTTCACTTCTCCTTCTCCCATTCATCTACTCTTCTCTTCTTCTCCTCCTTCATCTTCTTCCTCTCCTCCTACTCTCTCTTTCTTTATTCTTCTTCTACTTCTTCATCTTCTTTCTCTCTTCCTACTTTCTCTTCCTCTCTTCTCCTTCTACATCATCTTCTTCTACTTCTTCATCTTCTTTCTTTCTTCGGCCTCCTTGGGTCGCAGTGGCGACGCGAAGCAAGCTTCGGCGTCGATGTTGTGTCCAAGATCTCGTATCGCTCCTAATAGTGCCGAATTCCCTGAAAGCATGTAAAACATCGAAATAATCACATATATCGAGAAAAGTGCGATATAATACAAAAATACGAATTCGGGCAATCGAAACGATATGGAAATGCGCGATAAAAACATAGAAAATAAAAATAATAGAAAATATGGACACAATAAAATCCCCCAAGCTTACCTCTTACTCGTCCTCGAGGAAGACGAATAAGAAGTTCGTCGTAGGGGGAAAACAACAAAGTGCGAAAGAAATCAAAGAATAAGAAAATCGACTAAATCATCTCATCATCTCATAAGCACGCAGCAACACTCCAACTTAATAAAAATGAAAGCACACGACTCGCGAGGATTTATCAAATATAGCATAGATTACATAGAATTGATTTTTCGACGAATAAAGTGAACTCGAATATATGATATGAAGTCAGAGGAAAATTCCTATTATAGCATGCAATCAATATACAATATCCATGATTCGAATCCAGATCTCCACAACTTACTCTCTAAGCAGTGAATAGTGTCATGATCAATCATTTCAAGCATGCAAGATGATTTTAATTAACATTTCATAAATGAAGATGGTACCTTCAATGAAATCTAGAAATCACCTCACTAAACTCTTTCACGAATCCTAGACATCATCGACCTTGCCATGTCCATGCTCTAAATAGAAAGTGAGGTAAAGATGTGGGATTTTTCTTTTTACAATTTATTTTGGCCATACACTTTTATTTATATATCCATATTTTTATTTCCTTATATACAAGAGATAACTCAATATATACAAGAGGCGGCCTATGCATCCCAGACCAGACGGTCTTAGGGCATCGGGTTACGAAGAACCCTCGGGCCTTTTGTTTATGTAATATTTTTTGGTTTTTTATTTTTCCAATGTTTTTGGGATTTTTACAAACTCACGTAAACGCGATAGAATGCAAAGCACGATCAAGGATGGTAATTGGCTATATACGAAAATAAAAAGAAAAAGATAGAATTGGGACATGGCTCGGTGTCAGAATATCTAGTAAACACTAATTAAGTTTCATGGGTTATCCAAACTCCATTGAACTACCATTCATTATGAAAGTTCACGTTTTCAAACAATCATGCAATTTTTCATTAAGTTATCAATTAATCAAGTAATTTTTAGCTTAACTATTTGTAGAATACTTATCGTGGAGAAATGGATCTAAATCATGGAAAAGCATATTAATATACATCCTACTCAAGGAATATCTCTAACTCATGAAAGAATATAGTTCAAAATTGTAATCCATTCTATATATATGCAATGAAGCACAAATAGACTTTGATAAATCCTACATGAGTGTGAAAAGAAAGTAAGTTGAGTGTGCGCAGCTTATAGTGCAATCATAGGAGAATCATCTTTAGTCTAATAAAAAAGAAAAAGAAAAGGAAAAACATGCATGCAAACAAAGAAAAAGAGAACAATAAAATGATGTTAAAAAGAGAAAAATGGGGCGGAAATGGGAATAAAAACTGGAATTAAGGAAAAAAATAAGTATAAAGCGATAGCGCTCATCCCCCAAGCTAAACGCAGCAGTGTCCTCACTGCTGAGAACACACGCGTAGAGACGGGAAATGATGCTATGGGTGGGATAGGTGGGATGAGATGAAAAAATAAAAATCATGGGGAATAGAATGAAGATGCAGATGCATATGTACAGTATGCAAATTGAGATTTGGCTGTAGAAGGATCGAATTGTATCCGAGGAAGCAAAACAGGAAAGAGAGGAAACAGACCCACGCCCAACACAACCAGCCAAGCCAGCCCAAGGAAACCTTCTGAGCCTGAACGAGTATATAATATAAGAAATACGACGTTTTTTGATTCTTCCTCCACGGGCGAATGGAGTCTACTACACTATATATACAAGGAATGCAGGTGAGGATGATGAGGATGAACAAAATGGACAAAATGGACACCAAAATGTAAATCCCCCAAGCTGGACTAAGCCGGGCACCGAAATGACATATGGGCACAATAATATGAGGGAAAGACATGGGAACAACGAGAAGCAATAAATTAGGCAGCACCACCACCCGGTGGGGGTGGTGGTGGCTGAAGAAGGTGAAGGATACGGTCCAGCTTCTCGCTGTTCCGCTGCTCAAGATCAGTGAGTGCCCCTAACAGCTCTACAGAACTCAAGTACAGCCTGCTCCATCCCATATAGTCGACCTGAAATGTCGGGAGGGTGGGAGCTGCTGGATTCACCCCTCGAATGGTGTGCCCATGTGGTGAAGGTGTGGTGCAGTGGGAGTGTAGGCTATGCAGAGACTGGGGCAGTGGTGGTGGGATCAGAGGATAAAGGCAAACTAGAGGAAGGGGCTGATGTGGCAAGTGTAGACACGGTAGTGGTTGTGGCAACAGCTGTGGAGACAGACACCAACACACTCTTCGTAAAAATAGCGGAGATAGTGCTAGAGATAGGTGAAGACAGTGATGCAAGCGCTAGTGTGGTCTCGGGTGGTGGTGATGTGTGGACAGAAGGACCGACGCTCAGATCAGAAGTGAGAACCTTAGCTGATAGTGTTGGGTCCTCAACAGAAGTGCGAATAGGAAGGTCGACGGTCGAAGTAGAAACATGGGGCTTGGAGGGAATCACAGGGCCCTCAACAGATATGGGGACAGAAGGGCCCGCTACTAGCTCGGTTAAGGGCAAGGTGGGGTGGGGCTCCTCAGCGTGTAGTGGGGCAGCGCCCGGTTGGTGAGCAGGCTATTGATGGGCAACCTGCACATCATCAAACTCCAGCTCGTAAGTGGGAGGGATGTGATCCTGGATGGGGAGGATCCACTCTACCTGCTGAGGGGCTACGGAAGTTGCGGCAGGGCTAGGAAGGACCATAAAATCGGTGTTACAAAGGCCCGTGAAGGTATACCCAATGCCTCTCGCCATGGGCCCTAATAATATGCATGTGAGAAAGCACACGCAAAGAGAGGGTGGTAATGCTCGGCACCTCTAAAAGGTCCTCAGGGATGGGAAGCCTGACCTGCTGGGCTACAATGGTGAAGAATCCACCATAACAAATGGGGCCTCTCTGCAAGGTAGCAGCCCAGCATAGGCGGTCATAGAAGACCTGGGCGTGATCTATAAGGTAGGCAGGGTGAGAGGTGCCGTCGGGCTGCGCCTCAAATGGGAGGGTAAGGCCCCACAAGAGGATGAGCATGATAGAAGACATAGTCCTAGGCTCATTTATGCAAAGCATTGTGGTGGAAATGTGACACTGGGCTAGTCTCAGGCAGGGGTGAATGATCGAGGAGGACTTCGAGCGGCTAGTGCTGATGACGGGCAAGCTGGATATCCTCTCCCAAAATTGTGTGGTGTAAATGGCAGGGGGGAGGAGTATCCATGGCAGGACGGTAGGCGGTCTTAACATCGAGGACTACGGGCCACTGGAACAGCTCACAGAGTCCAGTATAAGTGAACTCCATATCTGTGCCTAGTAGGCTGAAGTGTATCCCCATGTTGGTACGATGCAGGGACCTGAGGGCCTCTAGGGTCAGGCAAGTGTAGGTCTTTTCCTACAACCCCAGGAAGTGGTCCCAACCCATATTCCTATATAGCTGCCTAACCCCTGGCAAAAAGGCCTAGCAGCTCGAAGTCTCCTAAATCGGCGAATTTGGTCGATACGACCTGGCGCCTAGAGAGAGACTGGCAAATTGACGACGGTGAGCGTCGTCTATAAATATGATGTCGTAGGGCTCTAGTGCATTGCCCTCGGGGTGTGGGGGCGATGGGGGAGGTGCCGGGGTGGTGCGAGCTTAGTCATGGGGACTCGTGTCCCAGACGAGGAGCCTTGAGCCGAGCGATTCTTCTTGGCAGGTGGGGGTGAATGTGATGCTGGTGGGGATGGTATGGGAGTACGTATGGTAGTGCGTGGCCTAGAATGAGGAGCCCTGTGGGACTTCCTCTTCTTGGCAGAAGGTGGTGGTGGTGGTGGTGGTTGGGATGGCTGTGGTGTGGTGGCGGGGGTGGAAGTGTGGGGGGGGTAGAGGAGGAGGGCTTATGGGCCAACTCATTCTACGTGCTGGCTGTGGCTGGGGTTGGGATGGGGGTGGTCTGGTGACGGTGGTGGAAGTGCGTGGTGGAAGTGCGGGGGGGGGGGGTGCTGTGGTAGTAGTGTGTGGAGGTGTTGTGGTGCGTGGTGGAGGTGTAGCGGTGCGTGGTGGAGAGTCAAGTGAGGTTAATCGTATAATGACTCTGCGGGGCATTGTGCTCATATGCAGCTAACAAAAGAGATATATATAATAGAAACAAAGAAGGGAACGAGTGTATCCTTAGCGAGCAACGAGTAAAGCTACGAAAATCCATGCTCTTCGCCTCCAATGTGCGAAGTCCCTCCAATAGCGTCAATGAGTTCCCACCAATCTTCCCGCTCGCTGAAGGATTTGAATTTTGGGTTAAATTTTGGGAATTTGGGTGAAATTTTGGGGGAGTTTAGGGTTTGGGGATTATGGGAGGAGAGGGGGGTTGTTGATGGTGGAGGAGGGAGAGGCGGCTCAGGGGGTTTGAGGATTAGGGTTTGGGAATTAGGGGAGGAGAGGGGGGTTGAGGAGGAAGAGGCGGCGCTCGGGGGGGGGGGGGGGGGGTTTAGGGCTTGGGGAGAGGGTTTGGTCGAAGGGGGAAGCGGCACTCGGGGAGGAAATGCGGTTGTGGAGAAGAGGGGGGTTTTGAGGAGGAGGATGTGATGTTTGGTCAAAGGGGAGGCAGCGCTAGGGGGAGTGATGGGTCGGAAGTGGCGTCGCTTGAGAGGGGATTGGGCGATTAGGGATTCGCTTGCTCGAACTCTAAGAAAGAGTTCAAGCGAGCGGTTTGGCTATGATATAGGAGCACATGGGCGGTCGAGTGCTCGACCGCTCCAGCGAGCTGATTGGAGTGCAGCCCTTCTTAGCTTGACCGCTCGGTTGAGCGAGTAGGGTCGCTCAACCGAGTGGTTAGTAAATTTCCCTTCCTAAATGCTCCTTCCGTCGGGGCCTCGCTCGGTCGAGTGCATGGTGCGCTCGATCGAGCGATCTGGAATTTTAGGATTTCCAGCCTTTCTCTATCATGTATTTCTCATCGATCTTTGAATCCAGCTCCATGTTCGTGATTCTCTTCCTTGTTTGGCGTCATGACCGTTGAGTCCCTACCAAAGTCAATAAGCATCAGTTATTTATAGATTTTGGAATTTTTGTACTAAAATCTTGAAAAATTCTAACTAAAATCGAAATGCGGGAAAATAGGTCGGGTTGCCTCCCACCAAGCGTAGGTCATTAGCTCGACCCCTGATACTCAGCGAGGCTAGATATTGGGCGCACACGAGATGCGTCCGTCGTTCTTTTCGACCAACCCATATAGGGCCGGTTGGTCAAACGCCTCCTCCGGACCCTTAGCGGTCTGCTCATCCCCTTTTGTCTCCAGTCCTCATCTCTCTTTGGGGAGCCCCATGGACACTACATCTACCAGGTTCCTGATCCTCACGACGTCTGGGTCGTGATCATCCATTGCAAGCATAGTGTGCTCGCGCGTCATTAATCCGTCGTCTGGATCCTCATCCAAGACATGCAAGTAGGCCGCCACCGCTTTGTCGTGTCGAGGGTCCACACCATGGTCCTCGCTCAGTTGCAGGGGGTCTGAAAAGACTTCTTCAGCTGTGAACTCCTCCACGAGCTCATCTTCAATCAAGTCTAGGTATTCGACTTTCGCATCTGGCTTCCTCTCCCTCATCGGCTTGGGTAGCCGAAATTCGGCCTTATTGTTTTTCACATTGAGGGAGACCGTGCCTTCTCGCACGTCAATCAAGACTCCAGCCGTCATCATGAACATGCGACCAAGAATAAGCTGGGACATGCCGTCTTCTGACATATCCATTATGACGAAATCTACCGACAAGCTCACCCCGCCAGGAATCTGTGGGATGACGTCCTTAGCCACTCCTACCAGGTGCATCACCGATCTGTCTGTGAGCTGGATCGTCATGGCTGTCGACTCTGCTCCGTTTGGGTGTTGAGGTATCAAAAGATGGACAATGGCATTAAGCTGATGCTGGTCCCCCAAATCTATCAAGGCTCTCTTGATGGGGACGCCGCCTATGGAGCATGGAACGGTGACGCTTCTGGGGTCCGGGAGTTTCTTCGGTAGTTTATTGCTCCTCAAAAATGAAGACGGCTCCTCCGCCAACATAACGTGCTCCGCCTTCATCTTCCCAGAAATGAGTTCCTTAAGGAACTTGGCATATGAAGGTATCTCCGTGAGGGCATCCATAAAGGGAATGTTGAGCTCCACCCCCTTCAAAATCTCAACAAACTTGTCATACTTCTCTGCCATCTTGGCCTCCACCAACCTACTAGGGAACGGAACCGGAGCGAGGCAATCCTTGGGTTTCTCCACGGGCTTTGCCCTTTCCTTAGCTGCTTCTTCCTCCAACGGAGGGCTTTCCTTCTATATAGGTTGCTCCTCAGCTTCAATACCTCCACCCTCAACTGCTGGTGGGTGCTCATCTAGCACCTCCTCATGTGATGCAGATGTGGGAATCATCACCGGAGGCTCCAGATCCTTCATTGATATGCCGCTACGGGTGGTGATGGCACATGCACTCTCCCTAGGGTTCTTCTCAGATTGGGCGGGAAGCTTGCCTTGGGCTCGTGAAATCTGACTCAATTGCTCCTTTAGCTAATCCACCGTGGTGGAAAGCTCCTTGCTATGAGCTGCATGGTCATGATTGAGATTTCCCTGCTCCTCTATGAATTTCTCCCAGGTGGCTTCCAAGGAGGATTTCTGCTGAACTGGTGGAGGTGCAGGCAAGGCTAACTACTGCTAACATTGTTGTTGATACCCTGGTGGCCTATATGGGGCAAACGGCCTCTACCATAACTGATGATGATGATGATGATGATGATGATGATGATGATGATGATGATGATGATGATGATAGTAAGTCTGCTGTTGCTGCTGCTAATGGGGCTGCTGCTGCTGATAGGGCTGCTGTTGTGCTCCGCTGTTGTTTCCCTATTGGAAACCAGGATGATTTCTCCAGGTCGGGTTCCCATAAGCTCCCATGTTTCCTCCTCTGTCATCTGATGTGTAATTGGCCTCCTCTGCTGCTAGAGGAGGCATATGGTAGGAGCGATTCCCGCCATTGGGTTCATGATCTGCGCACCTCTCATAAGTGGCGTATGCTGTGGCAGGGGGTGAGTCGGGCCTAGCATCAAGTCGATACTCTATTCGGGCCATCTACTGGGTAAAGGAATCGAGACAGCTATTAAAAACGACCGCCTCACTAACTTCATATCAGCATCCTCCTGAGGCCTTGGTGATAGTAGTGGTCGACCTGTCGTCGCCTCAATGCTGATTGTTAGTTGCCATATCTTCAAGAATCTTCATGGTCTCAGCTGGCTCCTTCCCCGTTATAGCTCCGTTTACCGTAGCGTCGACAATCATCCTCATGTCCGAATGCATACCGTGGTAAATCGATGGGACCAAGTCCCATGTAGGGATGCGGTGGTTCGAACACTGATGCTGTAGGTCCTTATAGACCTCGTACAATGTCTCATGCCCTCCTTGCTTGAAGTTGGTTATCTGATTCCGAAGACGAAGCATCTTAGAGGGGGGAAGTACTTTGTGATGAAGGCATCTGCCAGCTGGTTGACGTGCCCAGAACTTACACCTAAAAGCCCACTGGCGGTGTTACGGTTGCCAAGCGCTGTATGGTTCCTCGGTGTCGATTCTGGGTTCTATCTGCAAGCGGACGGTGTCAAATTATAATATAAAAGATTGTCAAATCCCACAGAGACAGTGACGGTGTATTAGGTCTCAGAATATTTCTAAATCTCATAAAGAATTAGCAGTCAGTTGGAAGATTGTTTGTTTGATGTTGTTGGTTCAATATAAGGAAACTAGGGCCTTAGGGATCACCGCTAGGATGAGAAGTCGATGTTAGGCTAGGGTTCCTAAGTTGCATTGGGTTTATGGGGTTTGTCTCTCAGCTCGTACCACTCTCGTGGATCGAACCTTCGAGGTACTTTGATGGCTCTCATTAACGCAATGACGGTAGCCGTCAATTTAGTGATATAGTTCATCGGTGGATCCCCTCAAGGCACGAGTCGGGCATGGTCACGAGCCTTGGTTGGATCCACAAACTCCCTAATTAAATCCTTAGGATAATCCTTAAGTTAATCAACTCCACCGACCGTGGGCATGATCCCAGTACGAGTTCTCCTAGGGATTTGGCTGGATCAACCAAAGTACTCCTCTTTTATTCCCAACACAACCTAAAAATCCTAGCTTTACAGCTTTTTCCTAAGATCCTAGGGCTAACCCATCAGCCCTAGATAAGACTATTCAGACATAGCGAATAGAACAAAGAAAGATGCGATTTTTAGATAGGAATTCATAATAGCAATTAGAGAAATTGAAAAGGTTGAGATTTTTACGTACCGGAAGCAAGTAGCGTAATAGACAATAATAAGAAAGTCAATATCCAGAGATTCCACGCAATAACAAACAATAAAAATGTCGTCTTTACTTCTTTGGCACAATATCTCCAAAAGCTAGATCTAAAAATCTCAATTAAAACTAAAACTTAACCTAAAAACTCCATGTAAAAACCCCAAAAATGTCTGGAAAACGTCTTAAATACATAGGGGATGGACCCCACAAGAAAAACTCAAAATCTAGATGTTTGGGGCCCACTTGTCGCTGGCCGCGTCGACTGCTTGACCGAGCAGGCGGTTGCTCGATCGAGTAGACACCTTGACGTAAACCCTGCTGCTGCGCTGCTTGGAACAGATGCGGTCTACTCGATCAAGTAACCCATCTGCTCGGTCGAGTCATCAGTGGATCTGAGCTTCTCCTCAAATTGTTGTTCTGTCTACTCGGGTCAAGTAGGTCCTACTCGGTCGAGTCATCAGGAAGCCTGGATTCTTCGTTCAAAACCTTGCTCTGTCTACTCGGGTCGAGTAGACACCTACTCGGTCGAGTCAGATGTCTGATGGTAGAAGCTCGAAGTTGGGTTGACTCGATCGAGTCACCTCCCTGCTCGGTCGAGTGGCTCATGCACATCTCCTGGCTGAATCTGCGTGTTAGTTCGATCGAGCAGCAGAGTGCTTCTCGGGTCGAGTCGCCTGGGAAAATGGCTGGGGCCTTGGCTGTTACTATTTTCTCTCGCTCACTGCTCCTCCTCTCCTCCTACCTGCTTCCAAACCTCGGCGAACTCCTGTGGAGTCTTGCCTATGACGTCCTGGACGTGCTGGATGTGTCCGTATCCCAAATCAGCTCCAAATCACTCCAAAATCCATGAAAGTACAAAAAGTTATACGAGACTCGGATATGGCATTAGAAGCTCGTACATGTATGAAAATATGGGATTTGGATGCGAATATTACATGGAATGAGATGAAATGTTGCTATAGAAAGATGAAAAATATGGACACATCAAAATCCCCCAAGCTTACCTCTTACTCGTCCTCGAGGAAGACGAATACTAGGCTTGTCAGGCGATAAAAATAATAAAGAAAAATGGAAGAGATAGGAGGTGGAGGGGAGCGCTAGAATATTCAGTCAGATCTCAAGCCCAAGCAACATATTATGATACTTGGTGTAATAAACCACGTGCTAAAAGGAATTTCAATTCTTAGCTAATCACATGGCTTGTAAGCATTAAAGACAAAGACAGGGATCTCCTAAAATCTTGCCGTCAACTTATATCAACATCGTACAATTCATAGTGTCTAGTATAAAAAGAGTTGGCAATGCACTTTTCAATCAAGAG
The DNA here is from genome assembly GCA_030789695.1 of Scilla litardierei. Lineage (NCBI taxonomy): Eukaryota > Viridiplantae > Streptophyta > Magnoliopsida > Asparagales > Asparagaceae > Scilla > Scilla litardierei. Next base: position 766,960,947 of record CM061142.1, read on the forward strand.
AGATAAATGAAGCATATAGAGGTCACACCAAGCATGCAAATAGAGAATAGAAAGAGTATCATGGCATTCAAATATTCATTTCGAATCCTGAAAAATCTCCAAAGCTAAAATATTTCTTAAAGTTTAGGCATTATCAATCTCCCTACTTGTGCACAGTCTCCACTCTAAGGTCATACTCACTCGTATAATCAAATGGGTTCACACCCCCCCCCCCCAAACTTAGCTTGAGGCGTCGCATTTAAGAATGGGATATGGAAATTTTGCTTTTCATAAGTAATTTTTGTAGCTTCTAATACTAAGATACAGAGAGATTTTCTTTTCTTTTCTTTTTCTCTCTCTCTTTTTTGAATGGGAGCAAAGGTTATACAACTGATGTTTGGCTCCTTTTCGGCATTCTTGGATTTTTGGAAGCTAACTTTTTCTTTTGGGATTTTTGGGAGATATATGCGGTATAAGTAGTTGTGGGGGTGAAACCGAATGACATGTAGAGAATTTATAAGATATGTGGAGAATAAAAATAATATCGCTCGGTTCACTCATAAGATGTGCACAAGGGTTCAATAGGATAATACCCTAACTAAACTCATGGATAGCATGGATATTTTCATTCATCTCAAAAAATACTGAAGTCATGCGGTAAAAAGCACAATCATATCAGGCATGCAATCAGAAGTGGATAAGATAAAAAGCAGGTGCTTCAAATATTCTAAGGATGCGTGAATCTTGGTGCATTACCCAACAAAGCACATACTAGATACTACTGCATGCATTCAGTTTTAATTTATATCAGGCATTCATTTAGAGAGATCATCAACAGAATATGCAAGCATATAATAGCAAGACTGAAATACTCTATATAGCACGTCAAACGAGATAAGTATCATAGTAAGCTAATGAGGGCTATACGAGACGTCATCATGCAGAATAATTCTAGCAAAAGGGAAAATAGGGCGGAGAAAGTAAGAAAAATAAAATCAAGCATGCATGCATGGCAAAAAGTGGGAAACGTGATGTTAAATGTGAAAAAGAAAATAAAGGTGGAAAGATCGGTGGGAAATGAAAATAAAGAGGTGTACAATGAAAGAAAAATAAAAAAAGAATAAAATAAAAATAAAAGCGATAGCGCTCATCCCCCAAGCTAAACACAATAGTGTCCTCACTGTTGAGAATACGCTGGCAAGTGGGAAATGAGGCTAGGGTGGGGGTGGATAAGAAATAGAAAGTGAATGGAAAATAAAACCGTGCAAAGGAAAGAAAAAGAGATATGATGCAAGAAAAAGTGATGATGCAAATGCATGGAATGATGCAAAATCATGGGGAAGTGCAAAATGCAAAATGGGTCCTCCCCCAAGCTGTGTAAGACTGAGGTCTCGAAAAGGCAGATGGGCACAAAGTAGGATGAGGGAGGGACCGGAGCAAAAGGGTGAAAATGCATCAGACAGTGGCACCACCCTCCAGTGGTGGTGGTGGGTCTCGCTGCTGGGGACCAAGTGGAGGGGCGACAGCAGAAGAGGTGGGTCGAGGGGGTCGCTGACGTTTAATAAGTTCTATACTGGTCGGAAGGTCCTGCTCAACAGATTGCTGAGAGCCTCTGCCCCTTGTCCCGCGAGGAGGAGCATGGCAAGGAACTGGTCGGACTGATCCTCGTCCCTGAAGATAACACATAAGCTGCATCGTCGAGATACAAACGGTCGGGAGGGGTGGTAGTGGGGATGGGGTGAGGGGCTGGATTCGATGATTCGCCAACATTATGCTCGTGTGTGGGTGAGCGTGTAAGACGGGGGCGTCGAGTCGGCCTAGAGGAGGGTGTGCCAGGGTTGGCGTTCCCCGGCCTAGCTCGGCGTGGGGGCATCGTGCGAGCGGCAAAACGATGTGCGTCAGCAGGTAAAGTAAATAGCGAAAAGAGTATACCGACAGGAGATTCGAAGCGAAAGTAATGTGGTCATGCACGTACCTGGCCGTGAATCCAATGGATTCCCCAAGCGGCTACTGTCCAGGCCCTCCTTGATAAGCGTGGTGTACCTGAAATGGAAGGAGAAAATGATATCAGCAGGCGTAAAAACAAAGAGTAGGGGTAGAAGAACATGGTGCGATGCAGGTGTAAGGGGAGTTGATGCCGCCCGAGCAGCGGCCGTGCTCGGGTGGGGTGGTTTAGTGTACTCGGCCTGAGCACAATTTGTGCTCGGTCGAGTAGGTTGAGCTGCTCTAAGGCAGCAGGAGGGGTGAGGGAAAAGGGGGTGGTAGCGGTGGTATGAGAGGGAGGGGAAGAGTGGGGGGTTGTAACTAGAGAGGGGGATAAGTGGGTATGGGATAGGGATGTGGTTTCGGGCGGCGCCGCTGGCGCTCGGTGACACTGGCGACGTGGCTCCGGTGATGACCGGAGCTGAGGGGGGAAAGACGGATATTGAGAACGGGAGAGGGAGAGATTGAGTGAGAGGGAGAGAGGCAGACCGAAATGGTGGTGCGACCGATGGCACGAACGGCGTAGGAGGAGGAGGAGGCAGCACGTGGAGGTCGAGTAGGTTGGGGGTTTGGTTGCTCGAGCAGGGTAAATTGGGGAAAATCGAGTAGGATTAGGGTTAAATAAAATCGGTCTGGATTTTAATAAACCCGACTCGATCAAAAATGTGGGCCCCGCTCATAAGTCAGCAGCTGCTCGGGCCGAGCATCTTAGCTGCTCGGTCGAGCCAAATAATTAAAAATATATTGAATATTTAAGTTTAGAATACTCCATCAGATGCTCGACCGAGTAGGGGCTACTCGGGTCGCGTAGGTAGAATGCCATTTTCACCATTTTGTTGCGCTTCCCTTAGCTCGATCGAGCAGATGGATACTCGGTCGAGCAAGCGGCTACTCGACCGAGTAGGGGCTACTCTGGCCATGTAGACAGAACGCAGATTTCGTCATTTTTCTTGTGCTCTCTGCTACTTGATCGAGTAGGGGTCTACTCGGTCGAGTCACCTGTAGCTCTTTTTCCTCAAGCTTGTTCTTCTATTGGATGCTCTTCTCCTGGCTCCCTTACCTTCAATACATCGTTTCGCGTGCTGCCCTCAACGTTCAACCTGTAGAAGGAGGAACTTGTTAGATTTTTAAAATTTTGTATTTTTATGGAATACAAAGCATTTTTATTTGGGTTTTATTGGGATAGATAGAGCAAAACAAAAATGAAAAAGAAAATCTATGATATAGAAAGTCGGGTTGCCTCCCGATAAGCGCTCGTTTTGAGTCATGAGCTCGACTCCCTCAGGTTCTTCAATGGATGTTGGGCGCGTAAGTGATACGGGCGTCATGCTTTCCAACGATGGTGCGTGGCAGTATTTGGCGTGCCTCCTCTCTATGATTCTCTTCAGCTATTTGGTTGATGGCTTCTGGCCCTTGTGGTGCAGTGAGTCGGCCAGGGGCTCCTCATCAAGCACACGAAGATAGGCAGTGACCGCCTTATTGTAGATGTAGTCGCCATCGTCATCAACGCTTATCTTCACCGGGTCCTTCATGAACTCTTCAGTGGTGTACTCACCTATAGCATCATCTTCCAAGAGCTCTAGATAGCTCTCTCCTTCTTCTTGGATATGCTCTTTCATGGATCTATGTAGCCAGAATTGAGCTTCAATATTTTCCACATTCATGAATAGAGTACCTTCGTGAACATCTATCAAGACACCAGCCGTCGCCATGAATGGACGGCCAAGTATGAGTTGGGAACTCCCCTTCTCTGGCATATCCATTATAATGAAATCCACCGACACACATAATCCGGGTGGTATTTTTAGAATTATATCTCTAGCAATACCTACCGGATATGTAATTGAGTGGTCTGCCAGTTGTATAGACATGTCGGTAGGCTCCAACTCGCTTCCAATGTGTATCCTCTTGAATATGGAGAGCAGCATCAAACTGATGCTCGCTCCCAAGTCAATCAACGCACGACTAATAGGCGTACCTCCAATAGAACATGGCACTGTAAAGCTTTCCGGATCCGGTAATTTCTTTGGGAGGTGGTTCTTAATGATAGAAGTAGAATCCTCCAAGAGCTTCACTTCTTCGTGTTTCCGGTTTTCCGTGATGAGGTCTTTCAAAAACTTCATGTATATAGGAATCTCCGTTATTGCATCCATGAAGGGGATATTAAGTTGGATACCTTTTAGGAGCTCCGTAAATTTAGCGTACTTTTTCTCCATTTTTGCCAAAGCTAGCCTTTGTGGATATGGTGGAGGAGGTCGACTTGCCTTATCCTTGGTGGCGTCCTTAGGAGTTGACTTGTTTGAAGTAGTTGTATCATCCTTCGGTGCCGGTGTGATGGTGGGCAAGGTGGAAGGCAAAGCCTCCATCTCTCCATTCATAATAGGCTCATCTGTAGCCTCTTCCTCATCGTTGCCAATAGGGACATCTTCAGTTGTAGCTTGAATTGTCGGTCTTTGGCTTTCCTTGCTTGTAACCTGCACCATTACAGTGTCGGCTATCCTACCTCCTTGCGTGGTGACAGCGACCACGACATTTGCTTGAGCTCTAGGGTTTGGCTCTGGTTGTGAAGGCAACCTTCCTTGATGCTTCAGTAATTGGGACATCTGACCTCTTAGCTCTTCAAGTGATGTGTTAATGTTCTTGAATTGAGCAGTTGTGTCATGATTGAACTTTACTTGTCTGCTCATAAACGATTCCAAGGTAGCCTCTAAGTTAGAACGTGGGGGCGCTGGTGCATAGTTTTGCTTAGGCGGGCGACTAAATTGGTAGACCGATGGTCGATATGGCCTAGTGGCCTAAATCCGTTCTGCTGCTGATGTGGCGGCGGTCCTTGTTGTTGTTGAGGAGGGTGTGGTGGCCTCTGAAACTGTGGATGTTGCAGCCCTCCATTTGGATTTTCATAAGATAATCCGGGGTGATTCCTTGCGGCCGGATGTTGCCACTGATTGCGTCCATCTCCTTGTACATATTGTACTTGCTCAGATTGTGATTCAGCTCAGTCATATGGTCCTTCATTGGAAATGTAGCTTTGCTCCCCGTATTCTTCTTGAGGATGATAAGCTGGAGCGCTGGTAGTTGTTGGAATAGCATCCAACTGTTGTTCGATCCTTGCCACTTGTTTGCAGAGAGTTTCAATATGAGTGTCAAGGTGGCTAACGAATTTTACCTCCAGAGTCCTGGTGATGACGGTGCGCTCCTCGCTCCATTGTTGGTTGTTCGCTGCCATATGTTCAAGCAGGTCAATTGCTTCATCAGCTGATTTGTCTAGAAGGGCGCCTTGTGCGACGGCATCAATGATCATCTTCGTACTAGGCTGCAGCCTGCTGTAGAAGCTTTGGATTAGATCCCATGATGTGATCCCATGGTGTGGGAACTGATGCTAAAGGTCCATGAACCTTTCCCAGGCTTCGTAGAGCGACTCTTACGGCAGTTGCTTAAAGTTGGAGATAGCTCCTCTGATCCTCAAAGTTTTGGACGGTGGGTAAAATTTGTCCACGAAAGCAAGCGCCAGTTGCTCCCAAGAAGTGAAGTGGTTGGATGAGTGGACTCGCAACCAATATGAAGCCTTATCCCTCAAAGTGAATGGAAAGAGCCTCATCTTTATTGCGTCTTCGCTCACATCGTTGGTCTTAAACGTATCGCACTTTGCCAGAAAAGTGTCGATGTGGTGGTTCAGGTTCTCGTGCAGATTCCCATGGAAGGGATCCTGCTGTATCTGATTTATAAGCCCGGTCTTTGTCTCAAAGCTACTTGCCGCCAGTTGCAGCCTCATAATGGAAGAATTGTTCCAGTAGATTGGTTTCATGTGGTCCCGGATGGACCCTGTGCAAGACAGAGTGGGGGTATTTTTTGCCATCGGATCCGAGGGTGTCTGACCCTTAGTCAAAGCTTTGAGAGTTCTCGTAGTCTTCTCGATTTTGGGATCAAATAGCAGTTCTTTATTAATAGTTTCGAAGCGAGTAATCATGCACAAAACAACTCAGAAAATACCGTGAGTAGCAAGGTAATAATAAAAGAGAATAAAAAGGATGGAAAGATAGGGAATGATAAGAGTTGCTAGCAGATTCTTCAAAATAAAAATAAACTAAGTAACACAGTAACTGTCCCTGTAAATGGCGCCAAAAACTTGACGCGCTCAGAACTTACACCTAAAAGCCACCTGGCGGTGTCACGGTCGCCAAGCGATGTATGGTTCCTAGGTGTCGATTCTGGGTTCTATCCGCAAGCGGACTGTGTCAAATTATAGTATAAAAGATTGTCGAATCCATAGAGACAGTGACGGTGTATTGGGTCTCAGAGTATTTCTAAATCTCAGAAAGAATTAGCAATCTGTTGGAAGATTGTTTGTTTGATGTTGTTGGTTCAATATAAGGAAACTAGGGCCTTATGGATCACCGCTAGGATCGTCAGAAGTCGACGTTAGGCTGGGGTTCCTAAGTTGCGTTGGGTTTATGGGGTTGGTCTCTCAGCTCGTACCACTCTCGTGGATCGAAGCTTCGAGGTACTTTGATGGCTCTCATTGACGCAATGACGGTAGCCATCAATTTAGTGATATAGTTCATCGGCGGATCCCCTCATGGCATGAGCCGGGTATGGTCACGAGCCTTGGTTGGATCCACTAATTCCCTAATTAAATCCTTAGGATAATCCTTAAGTTAATCAATTCCACAGACCGTGGGCATGATCCCAGTACGAGTTCTCCTAGGGATTTGGCTGGATCAACCAAAGTACTCCCCTTTTATTCCCAACACAACCTAAAAATCCTATCTTTACATCTTTTTCCTAAGATCCTAGGGCTAACCCATTAGCCCTAGATAAGACTACTCAGACATAGCAAATAGAACAAAGAAAGATGTGATTTTTAGATAGGAATTCATAATAGCAATAAGAGAAAGTAAGAAAGCTGAGATTTTTACGTACCGAAAGCAAGTAGCGCAATAGACAATAATAAGAAAGTCAAGATCCAGAGATTCCATGCAATAACAAACAATAAAAATGTCGTCTTTACTTCTTCGGCACAATATCTCCAAAAGCTAGATCTAAAACTCTCAATTAAAACTAAAACTTAACCTAAAAAACTCCACGTAAAAACCCCAAAAAGGTCTGGAAAAACGTCTTAAATACATAGAGGATGGACCCCACAAAAAACTCAAAATCTGGAAGTTTGTGGCCCATTTGTCGCTGGCCGCGTCGGCTGCTCGACCGAGTAGGTGGTTGCTCGGTCGATCAGACACCTAGACGTAAACCCTGCTGATGCGCTGCTTAGAACGGATGCGGGCTACTCGGTCGAGTAACCCGCCTGCTCGGTCGAGTCGTCAGTGGATCTGAGCTTCTCCTTAAATTTTCGCTCTGTCTGCTTGGGTCGAGTAGGTCCTGCTCGGTCGAGTCGGCAGGAAGCCTAGATTCTTTGTCAAAAACCTCGCTCTGTCTGCTCTGGTCGAGTAGACACTTACTCGGTCGAGTCAGATGTCTGATGGTAGAAGCTCAAAGTTGGGTTGACTCGATCGAGTCACCTCCCTGCTTAGTCGAGTGGCTCGTGCACATTTCATGGCTGAATCCGCGTGTCAGCTCGACTGAGCAGCAGAGTGCTACTTGGGTCGAGTCGCCTGGGAAAATGGCTGGGGCATTGGCTGTTGCTCCTTTCTCTTGCTCGCTCCTCATCCTCTCCTCCTACCTACTTCCAAACCTCGGTGAACTCCTGCGGAGCCTTGCCTATAATGTCCTGGATGTACTGGATGTGTCCATATCTCAAATCAGCTCCAAATCGCTTCAAAATCATTGAAAGTACAAAAAGATATACGAGACTCGGATATGGCGTTAGAAGCGCATACATGTATGAAAATAAGGGATTTGGATGCGAATATGACATGGAATGAGATGAAATGATGCTATAAAAAGATGGAAAATATGGACACATCACTGCTCTCATGTAGTGAAGGTATTAGGCCCCTGTGATTTCAGCCAATAATGAGCCTTATTCTTCAAGGTGAAGGGGAAGAGCCGCAGTCTGATCGTGTCATTGTTGATCACCTGCATCTGGAACGTGGCGCACTTCGTCAAGAACGCCTCCATGTGGTGACTAGGGTTCTCATGCGAGAGCCAGTGGAGCAGTCCTGTTGCACCAGCAGGATGAGCCCTGTCTTTAGCTCGAAGTTGCCGTTGCAGATCGATGGTATGGTCACGGAGGAAGCTAAGATGGTGTCGGGCTTCATGAAATCCCGGATCAATTCTGGTGGAGCGAGAGGAAGCGGTCCTATGGGAGTCTCAGCCATTGTAACTCTTCTCCTTCTATCTGCTGCGAGTCGCCTTGTAGTCGCCTCTATCCCAGGATCCAAGGACAAAATATCTTCTCCTCACTGAGAACGTGTCAGCATGCAAAATAGAGGCACTCAAGAAAATCGTGGAACTCGTTAGCAAAAAGGAGAAAAAATAGTAATAAGCGAACAAAAAGAAAAAATAAAAAGAAGTGGTGGGGTGTCAAGTGTGGATGAAACCAACACTCTACAACCAAAAGTTAAAGTAAACAGTTGCCTCCCAGGCAACGGCGCCAAAACTTGTTCCTCGCCTGTGATGCACGGACGAGAACACCGCAAGTGGACGGTGCATTAAAGTATATATAGAATGTCAAACTCTACGGAGGCAGTCGTCTAACATGTAGCTTTTTGTGGAAGGAGGAGAATGTGTGGTCAGGGTTGTCACGTATGGTTTGAATGTTTGGTTGAGAGAAATGGAATTGACTAAATATTAAATGTCGAAGGCCTTCGGGATTCCCCGCTAGGGCCTTCGGTAATGGATTTCAGGTCAATTGGTCCTCCGTCGGACGATGGATTTGGGTATGAGTGTCACATCTGGAGATGGAAACGAGTGTTAAACTTCTGTCGTCACGCTCGTCTAACGCATCCCTCTACAGAGCCGTGCTTTTGCTATCGGCTTCATACGGGAATGCGTGCATTACGCTTGACACTTTGTTCCCGCCTCGCAATCCGTAGGCACTCACATGCTCTACGAAATGTGATGCCATCCTATGGTTGGTTCTAGCAGTCAGGCTACTTTCATAGTCATCGGCTAGTGGATTGGAGATTAGTGGTCACCCCCGGCTCTCGAGTCACCCTTGTGAGCACGAGCCCTAGAAAATGGCCAATAATCCCAAATCGGATTCGTAGGGATTCTCCCTAGGATATGGAGTCGCTTTCACGGTCCTCCAATCCTATGGCTAATCCCACAAAACCCTTGTTCAAACCACCATAGGGAAATCCTAGATTCATCCAACGGAGATCTAACCTAACATCCAATCCCTAAGCCCCTAGGGATCCTCCCTAAGCCCTAGAAACCCACTACTCTAGCATGGCTATAGATAAAAAGGTGAGGGCAATGGAGAATAGCATAATTACTCGGGTAAACAGCATGAAATTAATATCAATGCGAAGAGGGAGCAATAGAGAACAACATATCAAAAAATCAAAGAGAAAGAAACAGTTACCAAGATTTAGATTGCAAAATAAGATCCAAAGAAAAAGAGCCTATCCAATAGCTCTTAAGTTTCCAACAGTAAAATAATACTTAACCAAATCTAAAAACTATTTAGTTTATAAACAAAAACCCATAAGTTTCGGGTATTACAGCAACACCAACCTGAAACCCATTAAAAAGTCAAAAACGTAGCCTACCTACCTAGCACTCAGTCGAGCGGGGTGCTCACTCGACAGAGCACTGCCTGGTGGAGCATCATCCTGGGGAGCTTAAGAGGGGGCCGCTCGGTCGAACGGGGAAGCCCCTCGACCGAGTGCCATCTTAAGGGAATTGATGTTGCTCGGTCGAAGAAGAGGCCGCTCGATCGAGCGGGGAAGCCGCTTGACCGAGTGCATTATGTGCCACTTTAACAGAGAGCTCGTAAGCAAAAATTGGGGCTTAACTAACTACTGGCTCGGGTGAGTGACTTGGTCGCCCAGTCGAGCGGGTCGAGTCGTTCGCCTGAGCGCTCCTTTGAACTCGTGGCCTATTCATCTTGGTGTCACAACTCGGTCGAGCGCATCATGTGCTTGACCGAGCAATCTGATAACTCACCCTCCTTCTTCACTTATCCTTCTTCCCCTTCATCTCCTCTTCTCGTCTTCTTCTCATCTTCTTCCTCTCTTAAACTACTCTCTCTTCCTCTCTTCTTCTTCTACTTCTTCATCTTCTTTCTCTCTTCCTACTCTCTCTTCATCTCTTCTCCTTCTACTTCATCTTCTTCTACTTCTTCATCTTCTTTCTTTCTTCAGCCTCCTTGGGTCGCCGTGGCAAGGCAAAGCGAGCTTCTACATCGATGTTGAGTCCAAGATCTCGTATCGCTCTGAATAGCGCCGAATTCCCTGAAAGCATGTAAAATATCGAAAGAATCAAATATATCGAGAAAAGCATGATATAATACGAAAATACGAATTCGGGCGATCGAAACGACATGGAAATGCACAGTAGGACACAACACTCTTCTCCCTTGACAAGTCTCAATTCATCTACAGAGGGACTCGAGCTGAACTCAGAGGGACTTGAACAAAAGGGACGCATGGCTCGATATTTCAACTCCAAAGTACGAGGGCACAATTTCTGTATAGACGACTTGGTGTTACATAAGGCTGCCTTCACTCCTGAAATTCTCAAACAAGGAAAGCTTGTTGAGAAATGGGAAGGCCCCTACAAGGTGATCGATGTTCTCGGCCCAGCCACTTATCGACTTGCTACACTGGATAATAGGGAGCTTTCCCACCCTTGGAATGCTGAGCATTTATGGAAGTACTATCAATGATTGTACCAGCAATGGGAGATGCATCATGATGATCAAAACTTACCTTTGTTTTTACTCTATGCCAACTTATGATAAATACATAGTCGACCATTTCTCCTATCTATTTAATGTTTTATAATCATCGTCGACCGTAAGTCGAAGGGGCCTTTCCCCTCGCTACCAAACGACCCACGTCGTCAGCCGTAAGCCGAGAGGCCACCCCTCTCCATTGAACGACTCTCGACCGTCATCTACCGTAAGTCGAAGGGGACTTTCTCCTTGCCACCGAATGACACTCGACCATAGCCGGTCGTAAGCTGAGGGGGCCTCGCCCGTCGCTACCAAACTATCGGAAGACGTATGCCCTTGAGGCATTTATCTTTAGATTAATCATCTGGTTCTAAAAATTATATGGTATCAATTATCCTAAGTATGAATTCGTAGAATTAAATACTTAGATAATTTCCTTAGACTTACAGTTAGGTCATCACGTATCCAGATGTAGATCTCGATTATGAGAAGTTAGTGACCGATTAGAAACTTAAGTCTTAAACGGTTCATGGTCATAGATGTGTCGAGAATAGGATATCAACACATCGGTTACACCATTGTGTCTTTGTCTTACCTTAGGGTAATGATGATCTCATAGTCATTTGACTTGGCGAAGTCGGAGACGAGACACAGGTGCTCATTGGGGAATGAGTTCACTGAACGACCAACTTAGAGTTATTAAATGGTTAAGCTTTAACTAAACTGTCAATAATAACTCTAGAGTGATGATAGGTTAGTTGGTCCATAAGACCTGAAGTCATTGGTATGAACATGTGAATGGATAGTGTCACTTAGATCTATGATCTAGCTTCGAGGCTTGGCCTACTGAAAGATCTTAGGTTGGGTGACACCTGAAGCTCACGAGGGAAGTAGATGACTAAGATGGGATTCGTCTCTTCCGTTAAAGGGAAGTTAGTGTCACTGGTTCAGTACGGCTTTTGTGTTAATTCTCGGCTGGGGTACATTGTAGGATGTATAACGTGAATACAACAAAGACCGATGTATACTGACCACTGCTGGCTATTGGGGTTGACGGTAAACCATACCCTAGGCCATGCAGAGACAGTCTTAATGAAGTGACTAAAACTGTAAAATTCATCACTGACACATTCAGAGTGATCCCAATGACGTTCGTCATTGGGTCGATCACGTAAGTATGATTCTGAAACAGGGACGATGCCTGCTACTCATGGTTACCGTCGTCTAGGGGTATCAAGCCCCAACCTGTAGTAGGGTCAGGCTGTAGGGTCTCACATCGAGTTGTATCCATGTCTTAGTAATTAGAAGAATGTTAAGAGGAATTCATTTGATAAAATGAAATAAATAAGTTCACAAGTTAGTTGCGCGTTCAAATTTAATAGTGGACAATTTTTGCAAATGATGCAAACCAGATTAAATGTTTCGTAAATTATTTACGACTATATTTAATAGGAATAAACACATCGGAAAGGTTAACTGGATGATGGGATCGTCCCGGTCTAATCGCAGGTTCAAACCGCGTTGAAAACGGAGCTCAAACGAGCCCAGGAACGCAAAAACAGTCAAAGGCAAGAGTGTGTTAGACCCACTTGGGAAAGCGGGTCCACCCGTAAGGAGAAAGGACACGGCCTGCTGAACCAGTGGGCCACACACCCGCTCAGTTCAGTGGGCGTTGCCCACTGAACCAGCGGGCCGCGCGCCTGCTGTTTCACCGGGCGCGGCCTGCTGTTTAGCGGGCCACGTGCCCGCCCTGGGTGCGCCCATTGTGGGTGCACCCATAGCCTTAGGCGGGTGTGCCTGCTAAGCCTAGCGGGCGCGTCTGCAACTTAAGTTAATTAGGTTTTTTGAAACCCTTTTGACGGCTACGAAAGTTGACTTTTTGTCCATCTTTGGGCAATTGTTTGAGGTGTCAAACGAAGTCGGAATTTGTTGCCGTTCGTTCCTACACGTTCACCATTTAAAGCCCTTCGAAATGATAACTTGTATCGTCTCTGAAAATCGATGATGAGGGAGAATTATTGGTTGAAGTTGGCCTTTGTGAAAGGCTTACTAACTTCAATTAATTAAATTAATTCTCTTTTAATTTTGTTTTGTCCCACATTGCTCAGGACAAAAAGAGAGGTGCCGACTCCCTATATAAATAGGGGTGCACTCTCTTCATTGAAAAACACACCAAGCAAACGATTCGAGAAGCTCCTGATTTTTGAGCATGCTCGATCGTGAACTTAAATTCCTCTCCTCTTTCTCTTTCTATCCTCCCGTCGGGTCCTAGCAAGATTACGTGGAGATTTGGATTGGATCCAGACGTCTAAGACGCGGGTCTGCTCAAGTGAAACTTTCTTCGGCAAGTGATCGACTCGGAGACGGTTTGGGTAAATCGGCTTGGAGGCGGCTTGGCTAGTTTGGTTCGAGGGCGCAAGGCGGCTCGGCTACGAGGAGCGCAAGAAGCTAGTGCTGTACATCTTGCATATCCCAGGGCAAAGATTCCGGGTATGTTATTTAGTAGCTTTTAGAATAATTTTATTAATGTCGCAGTAGGCTAGATCCCTCTTGGGATGGTCAGATCCACTCCAAGTTGGCATAGTTCTTGGCGAGGCTCTGGCTCGCCTTAGGGATCGCTAAAATATTTAGCATGTTTATGTTTTTCCGTTGTGCATATTTTCCCTCTGTTGTCAGTCCAACTTAGCACGGACACAGATTTGAGCCCCAAGGGTCAACCAAAACCCTTCAGTGGTATTAGAGCCATTGGTTTGCTTGATTTTCATCCTGCAACGTTATTTTAAAATTATTAAAATTACTTACTTTTAAACATAAATATTTTTTAACCTTATCTGATAATGTTAAAAATTAGTTTCAACATTTTTAAATTTGTTTTGAAAAGTTTTAAAGCGTATGTAACTTTAAGAAATTTTTAATTTCATAAGATGTTATTAAAATTTGATTTCTTTTGGTTACATAAAGTTTTAAAAATTGTTTTATGCTATAATATAATTTTAAAATTTTTTAAGAGACTTTTAAAAATTTTATGTGATAAAGTTTATGTTAGCCGCTTATGATTAAATGCTTTTAAAATTATTTTATGTGATAAAATATATTTAGTAAGCATTCTAAAATGTTTTAATGATTTTAAAGGCTTAGGTTTATAATTAAAAATTATTTGATAATCTTTATGAAACTAATTTTTTATGAGATAAAAAGTTTCAAATTTTTTAAAATCATATCTTTTAATTTAAATGTTAAATTTTAAGATTGGGCAGTTTTGGTAAATAATTTAGCTTGCATGTTCTCTTTATATGTCACACTATTGAACCTTTCATTTTATGCGATAAAATTAGTTGGTTGTTGTTAATGGACTTGATGTATAATTCTAATTATTCATGAACCTCTTTAGGTTAGCCATTAACTCCTTAAAATTTAATAAGATAAAATTTTAAAATGTGGCATGCTATGTTTTAATGAAAACTTACAACTTTTACACCTAATTCCCGATTAGGGTAGTCCTCTTTAATAGACGATTATTATTTTAATCGTTTCAATAATAATTCTTTTTAAATGACTACATTTAAAATGTTGTAATTGGTTTATTAAAATCCTAATAAAGATTAGGGTAATAAACAAAAAGATAAGGATCTAATAAAAGTTATTGAATAAATCCATAAAATTTCGAATTTTAAGGATCCACTAGTTGATAAGGATTAATTAGTGTTAATAAAAGCTTTTAGTTGATAGACGAACATAAGATTGATAAGTCTCTGTCAATAGATCATGATGTCGGTCAATGTGCTTGGCTAAGTTTGCTGGATCACCCTAGCTAAACTAGGGGTTAAGTGGTCCTGCCTTAGTCAATTTCCTGGCCTCGTCCGTTGGACCGCAAGGAGTCGAATCATGACTGTGTAAATCCATCGACTATACCTAAGTCAAATACGATAATAATCTTGTTCAAGATAAATCGTAACCCTCCTTGTTTTAGGAATTGGTAACTGTAGGACCCATGTTCCAATTGTTGAGCTACACTCAAGCTGCGACATGGCAACCTTATAGAACCCGACTTCTTAAATACATATGACGAGAACTTGACTTGACCCAAACCGTCATGTCGTGAAAACACAGAACGCATGCGTAAGTTGAGCCAAAGATGTAGTCTAGACTTAAACCTAAACTGTCGTGTCGTGCATACAATGAGCGTCGACGTAAGTTGAGTCATTGATGTAAGTTTAGTTCTGAACCAAACCGACGTATCGTGGATACACCGAGCGGCGGCGTAAGTCGGACTGGACGCGAAAACAAGGGTCTGGGTCTGACTAGGCTAGTCATTGTGATTTGGATGAGGACACTCATGATCACAAATAACTAGGGGTAAAACTCATAAGGAATCATATTTAATATGATTGATGAAGAGTTCGTCTACCGACTGCAGAGTCGGACAACTTGTTGAGCTACGCTCAAGGTTGTCTGACTCGGGCATTCGAAATAGCTTCTGTTGAGTAAACGGGCTCCGGCGTATTCTATTTAACCTCTATCTGCCCGTGCCTCTGCCTCTACCGCCTCTTCGACTAGATCAATTGTTTATTTTTGTGGCTTTAATTCTTAAATTTTGTGGGAGAATATAGTTTAATGAAAACCATTTAAACTGTACAACAAATATATGCTAATTAAATATCTATTTAAATGCAGAATGGGTCCGGGTCTTAAGTACTTGATAGAAAAGAACGTGCTTGACGGGACCAACTATAAATTTTGGCTTAGGAATATCAAATTAGTCATATCACTAGCTGGGATAGGATACATGCTATTTGAGGACGCTCCAGAGAAGCCTGACGAAGATGCAACCAACGAAGATAAGGAAGCCTATAAGTTGTACCAGAGGGATGTCGAGAAGGCCAGGTGCCTTATTCTGGCTTCAATGAACAACGACCTGCAAAGGAAGCACAAACATTTGAATGTTCAAAGCATGCTTCTGAATGCAGAGGAGTTGTACGGCAAGCGATCTAGAGCTGCCAAGTTTGAAGCCACGAGTAACCTCTGGGGCACTAAAATGGAGATAAGCCCCGTACAAGATCATGTCATTACGATCATCGGGTACGTGAAAGATGCCACCCAGTTGGGTTTTGTCCTCGACAATGAGATGGCCGTGGACATCATCCTGAAATCTTTAACCCCAGCCTTCAAGCAATTCATTACTGGTTTCATCATGAACAGTATTGAAACAGATCTTCCTGGTTTCCTCAACATGCTTAGGCAGTTTGAGGAAATCGAGAAGAAACCAGCTGTGTTGGTTGTTGGCCATGCTTCTTCAAACCAGCCGAAAAGCAAAGGTAAGAAGAGGCAGGTCCCACAACCAGCCAAGGTGAAGAAGGGAAAGAAGACGAAGAGGGCCCCGTCAAAATCTGAGTGGTTTCACTGCCACAAGATAGGCCGTTGGAAGAGGAACTACAAGGTGTACCTTGCAGAAAAGAAAAAGGGGCATACTGATGCCTCTGCCTCAGGTACAAAAATTCCTTTTAATAAAAGCATAAAATTTCCATAAATGCTTTGTTACATGGTATAAGATACTAAGACATCTGTGTATTGTATACAGGTGGCTGTTAACAAAGCGGATGATGGAAAAAGTTCCATAGACGGTCGGCATCGGAGTAATCGTTGCTGCTGGGACCGTACAAGGACTTCAAGAGATATGAAGAAGAAGCAATCGATATTTTTCCTTGTTTTGAATAAAATGTATCGATACTTTGTTAAAACAATGATTGAGTGACCATCACTTAATGTTTATCTTGATAAACAAGTTTGGTTCATTTTTGAGTCCATTGTTAAATGATATCTTGGAAAATGTGCTTTATTTAAAAATTGTGATTTATTCTGAATGGCTGATTTCTGTGGATATGGCTGTCTGAGTTGGGTGCATAAATTCTTGAGTTGTTATGCAGAGCTTCTGATTCAATTTGATTGTTTTGGGGTTGACGATATACTATAGCCAATCTAAAGTTAAATGTAGTTTACAGGAGCATATAATTGGATATGATCCAAATTACACGCAAGTTAAGATTAATTCTTAATCAAATTACATTTGATACTTTATGATAAAAAGATTAAATTGTAGTAGAAGGAAAGTGCAGTGCAGGATGTTTGACTGAGTAAGTCAGCATCAAGACTCCTATAAACGGGTCTTAATATGACTCATTCGTCGAACCCACCTTACATTGGTATGTTCCTATTTAGTACTTCTTAATAGGTTACACTTAATAAATATTCTAAATATGATTTAGAAATTTAAGTCGAAGTGTTTAACCAGACAGTTCTCAAAGTCATTGGGAGCTAGCATATAACTTAGTTCAATCTCGGACTAAGTAAAAAGTTTTCAACTTATTAAATCGTCTAAATGCGACATTAAATCAAAATAGTTTTGATCATGTCAAGCATATAGAGACTTTGGGTGTCACTTATGTACAAGACATAATTGACACAAAAATAATTGGAATGAGCCATAACTGACTTGTAGAATGGACTAAGACTACATCATATTGTATGAGCTAAATTGTTAGCCATACAAAAAGGAAAATTGTTGGATAGGATCCAAAGGCAATTTCGAAGGATCAACCTGATGTGATCAAGTGATGTATATTTAAAACTCCATTAAAAAGCAAAATAAATACATGTTAGCAGATCCATACTTAGGTTTGACATATGAATGTCCAGTGTGACAGATATGCTATAGGGGTATGAGATACCGAGATAATAGCCTAAGTGCAAGTGGGAGATGTAGGAAGACGTATGCCCTTGAGGCATTTATCCTTAGATTAATCATCTCGTTCTAATAATTATATGGTATCAATTATCCTAAGTATGAATTCGTAGAGTCAAATACTTAGATAATTTCCTTAGACTTATAGTCAGGTCAACATGTATCCAGATGTAGATCTCGATTATGAGAAGTTAGTAACCGATTAGAAACTTAAGTCTTAAACGGTTCATGGTCATATATGTGTCGAGAATAGGATATCGACACATTGGTTAGACCATTGTGTCTTTGTCTTACCTTAGGATAATAATGATCTCATAGTCATTCGACTTGGCAAATTCGAAGACGAGACACAGCTGCTCATTGGGGAATGAGTTCAATGAACGACCAACTTAGAGTTATTAAATGGTTAAGCTTTAACTAAACTATCAATAATAACTCTAGAGTGATGATAGGCAGTTGGTCCTTAAGACCTGAAGTCATCAGTATGAACCTGTGAATGGATAGTGTCACTTAGATCTTTGATCTAGCTTCGAGGCTCGGCCTGCTGAAAGATCTTAGGTTGGGTGACACCTGAAGCTCACGAGGGAAGTAGATGACTAAGATGGGATTCGTCTCTTCCATTAAAGGAAAGTTAGTGTCACTGGTTCAGTACGGTCTTTGTGTTAATCCTCGGCCGAGGTACGTTGTAGGATGTACAACGTGAATACAACAAAGAGCGGTGTATACCGACCAATGTTGGCTATTGGGGTAGACGATAAACCATAGCCTAGGCCATGCAGAGACACAGTCTTGACGAAGGGACTAAAACTGCAAAATTCATCATTGAAACCGTCAGAGTGATCCCAACAATGTTCATCATTGGGTCGATCACGTAAGTATGATTCTGAAACAGGGACGACGCCTGCTACTCGTGGTTACCGTCGTCTAGGGGTTTCAAGCCCCAACTTGTAGTATGGTCAGGCTGTAGGGTCTCACACCGAGTTGTATCCACGTCTTAGTAATAGGAAGAATGTTAAGAGGAATTCATTTGATGAAATAGAATAAACAAGTTCACAAGTTAGTTGCGAGTTCAAATTTAATAGGGGACAATTTTTGCATATGATGCAAACCAGATTAAATATTTCATAAATTATTTACGACTATATTTAATAGGAATAAACGCATCAGAAAGGTTACCTGGATGACGGGATCGTCCCGGTCTAATCGCAGTTCCAAACCGCGTCGAAAACGGAGCTCAAACGATCCTAGGAACGCAAAAACAGTGAAAGGCAAGAGTAGGTTAGACCCACTTGGGCAGGTGGGTCCACCTGCAAGGAGAAAGGGTGTGACCCGCTGAACCAGTGGGCCACACGCTCGCTGAGTTCAGTGGGCCGAACGCCTGCTGTTTCAGCGAGCCGCGCGCTCGCCCTGAGCATGCCCATTGCGGGCACGCCCGCTAAGCCTAGCGGGCGCGCCCGCAACTTAAGTTAATTAGGGTTTTTTGAAACCCTTTTGACGGCTATGAAAATTGACTTGTTGTCCATATTTGGGCAATTGTTTGAGGGTTCAAACGAGGTCAGAATTCGTCATCGTTCATTTCTACGCGTTCACCATTTGAAGCCCTTCGAAATGATAACTTGTATCGTCTCTGAAACTCGATGGTGAGGGAGAATTAATTGGTTGAAGTTGGCCTTTGTGAAAGGCTTACTAACTTCAATTAATTAAATTAATTCCCTTTTAATTTTGTTTTGTCCCACATTGCCCGTGATAAAAAGAGAGATGCCGACTCCCTATATAAATAGGGGTGCACTCTCTTTGTTGAAAAACACACCAAGCGAACGATTTGAGAAGCTCCTGATTTTTGAGCACGCTTGATCGTGAACTTAAATTCCTCTCCTCTTTCTCTTTCTATCCTCCCGTCGGGTCCTAGCAAGACTACGAGGTTTGGATTGGATCCAGACGTCTAAGACGTGGATCTGCTCAAGTAAAACTTTCTTCGGCAAGTGATCGGCTCGGAGGCGGTTCGGGTAGATCGGCTTGAAGGCGGCTCGGCTAGTTTGGTTCGAGGGCGCAAGGCGGCTCGGTTACGAGGAGCGCAAGAAGCAGGTGCGGTACATCTTGCCTGCCCCAGGGCCAAGATTCCGAGTATGTTATTTAGTAGCTTTTAGAATAATTTTATTAATGTCGCAGTAGGCTAGATCCCTCTTGGGGTGGTCAGATCCACTCCAAGTTGGTATAGTTCTTGGCGAGGTTCTGCCTCGCCTTAGGGTTTGCTAAAATGTTTGGCATGTTTATTTTTTTTCAGCTGTGCATATTTTCCCTCTATTGTCAGTCCGACTTAGGACGGACACAGATTTGAGCCCTAAGGGTCAGACAAAACCCTTCACGAACGACCCTCGTCGTCAGCTGTAAGCCCATGGGCCACCCCTCGTTGAACGACCCTCGACTGTCATCGACAATAAGTCGAAGGGGCCTCGCCCCTTGCTACTGAATGACCCTCGTCGTCATCCGTAAGCCGAGAGGACACCTCTCGCCACTGAACGACCCTTGACCGTCGTCGGCCGTAAGTCAAAGGGGCCTTGCCCTTTGCTACCGAATGACCTTGTCGTCAGTCGTAAGCCAAGGGGCCACCCCCACGACACTGAACGAAGTGCCTGAAGGGTTTTGGCGGACCCTCGGAGCTCAGATCTATGCCCGTCCTTGGTCAGACGGACCACAGAGACATAAAATGCAGCTGAAAATAAAATATGCTAGCTAAACATTTTAGCTAGACCCTGAGAGAGCCAGAACCTAGCTCGATCTATGCCAACTTGGGTGGATCTGACCAACCCAAGAGGGATCTATCCTACTGCGACGAAATTAAATTACACTAAAAAGCTTTAAAGAACATACTCAGAATCTCAACCCTGGGGCGGGCAAGATGTACCGCACCGGCTTCTTACGCTCCTCGTAGCCGAACCGCCTTGACTCGATCCACCCGAGCCGCCTTGCACCTTCGAACTGATCCACCCGAGCCATCACCCGCCTTCGAGCCGATCACTTGCGGTAGAAGGTTTCACTTGAGCAGACCCACGTCTTAGACGTCTGGATCCGAATCCAAAACCCCCTTCGTAGTCTTGCTAGGACTCGTCGGGATAATAGGAAGAAGAGAGGAATAATAGTTTAAGTCGTAGATCGAGCTTGCTCAAAATTCGGAGCTACTCAATCGAAGGCTTGGTGTGTTTTTCAACGAAGAGAGTGCACCCCTATTTATATAGGGAGTCAGCACCTCTCTTTTCGTCACGAGCAATGTGGGACAAAACAAAATTAAAAGAGAATTAATTTAGTTAATTGAAATTAGTAAGCCTTTCACAAAGGCCAACTTCAAACAATTAATTCTCCCTCACCATCGAGTTTCAGAAATGATACAAGTTATCATTTCGAAGGGCTTCGAATGGTGAACGCGTAGGAACGAACGGCGAAGAATTTCGACTTTGTTTGACCCCTCAAACAATTGCCCAAAGATGGGCAAAAAGTCAATTTTCGTGGCCGTCAAAAGGGTTTCAAAAAACCCTAATTAACTTAAGTTGCGGGCACGCTCGCTAGGCTTAGCAGGCGTGCCCGCCTAAGGCTATGGGTGCGCCCAAGTAGGGCGCACCCGAGGCGGGCGGGCGGCCCGCTAAACAGCGGGCGCACCCGCTGTTTCCAGCGGGCCGAGCACGCTGAACACAGCGGGCGCACGGCCCGCTAGTTCAGTAGACGGCGCCCGCTGGACTCAGTGGGCGGTGCCAGTTAGTTCAGCGTGCTGTGCCCATTTTCCTTGCGGGTGGACCCGCTTGTCCAAGTGGGTCTAACCCACTCTTGCCTTTGACTGTTTTCGCATTTCTGGGCTTGTTTGAGCTCCGTTTTGGACGCGGTTTGAACCTGCGTTTAGACCGGAACGATCCCGTCAACCAGGTAACCCTTTCCAATGCTTTTGTTCCTACAAATATTGTGAAACCAATTTACGGCACGTTTAATCTCGTTTGCATCGAATGCAACATTTCCCCATCTACGACTTAGTCTCACAACTAGCTTGTGGACTTAACTATTCTATTTCATCGAATGAATTCCTCTTGTTTATCTTCCTATTACTAAGACATGAATACTACTTGGTGTGAGACCCTACAGCCTGACCTTACTACAGGTTGGGGCTCGAAACCCCTAGACGACGGTCACCACGAGCAGCGGGCATCGTCCCTGTTTCAGAATCATCATAACGTGATCGACCCATTGACAAAAGTATCGTTGGGTTCACTTTGACTGTGTCAGTGATGAATACCGTTAGCTATAGTCCCTTCGTCAAGACTGTGTCTCTGTTGGCCTAGGGTACGGTTTACTGTCAAGCCCATTAGACAACATTGGTCAGTATACGACGGTCTTTGTTGTATTCACGTTGTACATCTTATAACGTACCCTGGCCGAGGATTAACACAAAGACCGTACTGAGCCTGTGACACTAACTTCCCTTTAACGGAAGAGACGAATCCCATCTTAGTCATCTACTTGTCTCGAGAGCTTCAGGTGTAACCCAACCTAAGATCTTTCAGCAGGCCTAGCCTCGAAGCTAGATCATAGGTCTAAGCGACACTGTTCACTCACAGGTTCGTACAAATGACTTCAAGTCTTAAGGATCAGCTTACCTATCATCACCCTAGAGTTATTATAGATAGTTTAGTTAAAGTTAACCATTTAATAACTCTAAGTTGGTCGTTCAGTGAACTCATTCTCCAATGAGCATATGTGTCTCATCTCCGACTTCACCAAGACGAATGACTATGAGATCATCATTACCCTATGGTAAGACAAAGACACAGTGGTCTGTCCGATGTGCTGATATCCAGTTCTCGACACATCTATGACCACGAACCGTTTAAGACTGAAGTTTCTATTCGGTCACTTACAACTCATAATCGAGATCTTATCTGGATACGTAAGGACCTAACTATAAGTCTATGGACATTATCTAAGTATATTATTCATTCGAATTTATACTTAGGATAATGGATACCATATTATATCTTAACAAGACGTATTCTTAGGATAAATCGCCTTATGGGCATATATCCTCCTACATCTCCCACTTGCACTTAGGCTATTTATCTCGGTATCTCATACCGTTATAGCATATCAGTTACATTGGACCAACATATGTCAAACCTAAGAGTGGATTTACTAACGAGTATCTATAATGCATTTTAATGAATTTTTTATTTATACATCTATTGATCACACAAGGTTGATCTTTGAAAAATGATTTGGATCAATTTTCTTTTCTTTGTATAGCTAACTATTAGCTCATACAATCTTGAAGTAGGGTCTAATTTTTCTATAAGTCAGTCTTGGCTCATTCCAATTATTTTGTGTCAATATGTCAAGTACATAAGTGACACCTTAAATCTCTATATATTCGATTAAATCAAAACTAGTTTGATTTAATGTCACATATAGATGATTCAAATTTATTGGAAACCTTTTTACTTAGTCCGAGAAACCCGGAGCTAAGTATGTGAGTTATCTCCCACTGACTTTAAGAATTAACTGATTAAATACTTCTACTATATATCTAAATCATATTTAGAATATATATGATAAGCATAACCAATTGAGAAGTGCTTAGATGGAACGTACCAATGTCAGGTTGGGTTTGACAAATGAGTCATATCAAGATCGGTTTAAGGAATCTTGATCTTGACTTACTCAGTCAAACGTCCTACTTAGTACTTTTCCCTTAACTACATTTAATAATAACTCTTAAG
Organism: Scilla litardierei; assembly: GCA_030789695.1. NCBI lineage: Eukaryota > Viridiplantae > Streptophyta > Magnoliopsida > Asparagales > Asparagaceae > Scilla > Scilla litardierei. Next base: position 766,984,198 of record CM061142.1, read on the forward strand.
AATCAAATGTAGTTTGAATTAAGAATCAATCTTAACATGCGTATAATTGTGATCATACACAATTTATACGCTCCTGGAACTTATATTTAACTATCGACTGGCTATAAAAATTAAGTCGGCTCCAAACAATCAAATTATTCAGATGCTCTGCTTGTCAGCTCGAGAATAATGCAACTAGCTCAGACAACCACATTCACAGAAATTTAAGCCATTCGCAACAAATCACAATTTCAAAAAGAAGCACATTTCCCGAGACATTTTATTAAAGCAATGGATTGATAAAAATGAATCATAATGTGTTTATCATAATAAACCTTGAGCGTTAAACACTCAATCATTGTTTTAACTTAAGGAACGATACATTTTATTCATAAAAAGAAATAAGTATAAGTTCCTTCTTCTTCACGTCTCTTGAAGTCCTCGCACGGCCCCCGAAGCAACGATTGCTCAGATGACGACCGTCCTCGGAACTTCTTCCATCCTCTGCTTCATATCAGCCACCTGTATACATTACACAGATGTCTTAGTATCTCATACTATGTGATAAAGCATTTATGGAAATAATTATGCTTTATTAAATTGAATTTGTTGTACCTAAGGTAGAGGCATCAGTATACCCCTTCTTCTTTTCTGCAAGATAAACCTTGCAATTCCTCTTCCAATGGCCTATCTTATGGCAATGAAAGCACTCGGATTTCGACGGGGCCCCTTTCTTCTTCTTCCCCTTCTTCACCTTGGCTGGTTATGGGACCTGCCTCTTCTTACCTTTGCCTTTCGGATGGTCTAAAGAAGTAGAGCCAACAACCAATACAGCTGGTTTCTTCTCGATTTTCTCAAACTGCCTAAGCATGTTGAGGAGACCAGGAAGATCCGTTTCAATACTGTTCATAATGAAACCAGTAATGAATTGCTTGAAGGCTGGGGTCAAAGATTTCAGGATGATGTCCACGTCCATCTCATTGTCGAGGACAAAACCCAACTGGGCAGCATCTTCCACGTACCCGATCATCTTAATGACATGATCTTGTACGGGCCATGTTTCCATCTTAGTGCCCCAGAGGTTGCTCGTGGCTTCAAACTTGGCAGCTCTAGACCGCTTGCCGTATAACTCCTCTGCATTCAGAAGCATGCTTTGAACATCCAAATGTTCGTGCTTCCTTTGCAGGTCGTTATTCATTGAAGCCAGAGTAAGGCACCTGGCCTTCTCGGCATCCATCTGGTACTCCTTGTAGGCTTTCTTCTCCTCGAGAGTCGCATCTTCGTCCGGCTTTTCCAGAGGGTCCTCGAACAGCATGTATCCAATCCCGGCTAGAGAAAAGACTAACTTAATGTTTCTAAGCCAATCCTTATAGTTGGTCCCATCAAGCACATTCTTCTCTATCATATACTTTAGACCCGAATCCATTCTGTAATTTAGTAGATACTTAGTCAGTATATGTTCGCTGTATAGTTTCAATGGTTTTTAATAAAACTATATTCTCCCACTAAATTTATTAAAGCCATAATAATAAATAGTTTATTATACAATAACATTTATGGGAGAGGGATCCGACTACCCTGAGTCTGACAACCTTGAGTGTGTCTCAACAAGTTGTCCGACTCTGCAGTCAGTAGACAAACTCATCATCAATCATATTAAATATGATTCCCTTTCGATTTTTACCCCTAGTCATTTGTGATCATGAGTGTGCTCATCCAAATCACAATGGCTAGCCTAGTCGGACCCTTGTTTTCACGTCTAGCCTGACTTGCCTCGATGCTCGGTGTATACACGACACGTCGATTTGGATCAGGTCTTAGACTACATCTTTGTTAGACTTACACCGGCTCTCGGTGTATGCACGACACGACGGTTTGGGTCAATCCGAGATGTAATCAAGAAATCAGTTTCTATAAGATTGCCATGTCACAGCTTGAGTGTAGCTCAACAACCGTAACACTGGTCTTACAATTGCCAACTCCTAAAACAAGGATGGCTACCATTTATCTTGAACAAGATTATTATTATATTTGACTTAGGTATAGTTGATGGACTTACACGGTCATGATTCGACTCCTTGCGGTCCAGCGGACGCAGCCAGAGAATTAACTAAGCCAAGACCACTTAACCCCCAGTCTAGCTAGGGTGGTCCAGCAAACTTAGCCAAGCACATTGACCGACATCATGATCCATTGAAGGATGTTCATCAATTCTATGTTTGTCCATCAACTAAATAGCTTTTAATTAATACTAGTTATCATTATCAACTAGTTGATCCTTAAAATTCGATTTTTATGGATTTGTTTGATGACTTTTATTAGATCCTTATCAACTATAAGGTTCGTTTTGTTCATCGTGCTACCCCAATTTTTATTAGGATTTTAATAAAACAATTGCAACATTTTACAAAATTAGTCATTTAATGATAATCATTATTTAAACAATTTATGATAATGATTGTCAATAAAAGGGACTACCCTAATCGGGAATTAGGTTTTGATGTTGTATTTGTTCATTTAAAACGTAGCATGTCACTTGTCATTAAAAAATTTATCTTATAAACTTTTAATCAATTAATGGCTAACCTAAAGGGTTCATGAATAATTTATTCATCATGTCCATTAAACATTAACCAACTAATTTAATCACATTAGAATTAGGGTTCAATCATGTGACATATTATGATAACATGCAAGTTAAAATAATCTACAACATAAATGAATAACTTGCATACCAAAAAATTTAACGCATAAATTTAAAGATCCACAATTTTAAAACTTCAACCATTTTATCACATAAAATTTGGTTTATTAAAATTATCAAATAATTTTAAATACAAACCTAAGCTTTAAAATTAATGAAACATTTTAAGATTAAATTATCTAATAAAATAATCTTTAAAACTTTATGTAAAAAATGAATTTTTAATTCCATCTCATGAAAAAAATTTCATTTATGTTACAAAATAATTTTAAAACATTTTCAAAATCGTTGAAATCAATTTTAAAACTTTCAGATAAAGTTAAAAAATCCTCCAAACTTTATGTAACTAAAAGAAATTAATTTTCAATATCATCTCATGAAATAAAATTTTTCTTAATGTTACATATACTTTAAAACATTTTTAAATGCTTACTAAAAGTATTTTATCTTATAAAATAAATTTTTAAAAGCATTTTTAATCATAAGAGGCTCATTAAACTTTATCATATAAAATTTAAAAGTATCCAAAAATTCTTCCATGTCATAAAAACAATTTTTAAAAATTTAAAAGAAAGGTACAAAATAATTTTAACATTATCAAATAACGTTAAAATCTATATGTTCAAAACAAGCAATTTTAATAATTTAAAATCGCCGCATATCAAGATCTAAAAGCATAACCGTGGCTCTGATACCACTGAAGGGTTTTGGCGGACCCTCAGAGCTCAGATCTGTGCCCGTCCTAAGTCGGACGGACCACAGAGGCATAAAATGCAGCGAAAAATAAAATATGCTAGCTAAACATTTTAGCTAGGCCCTGAGAGAGCCAGAACCTAGCCCGATCTATGCCAACTTGGGGTGGATCTGACCACCCCAAGAGGGATCTATCCTACTGCGATGAAATTAAATTACACTAACAAGCTTTAAAGAACATACCCGAAATCTCAACCCTGTGGCGGGCAAGATGTACCGCACCGGCTTCTTACGCTTCTCATAGCCGAACCGCCTTGACTCGATCCACCCGAGCGGCCTTGCAACTTCGAACTGATCCACCCGAGCCGTCACCCGCCTTCGAGCCGATCATTTGTGGTAGAAGGTTTCACTTGAGCAGACCCACGTCTTAGACGTCTTGATCTGAATCCAAAACCCCTTAGTAGTTTTGCTAGGACTCGTCGGGAGAATAGGAAGAAGAGAGAAAGAATAGTTTAAGTCATAGATCGAGCTTGCTCAAAATTCGGAGCTACTCGATCGAAGACTTGGTGTGTTTTTCAACGAAGAGAGTGCACCCCTATTTATATAGGGAGTCGGCACCTCTCTTTTCGTCACGAGCAATATGGGACAAAACAAAATTAAAAGAGAATTAATTTAGTTAATTGAAGTTAGTAAGCTTGTCACAAAGGCCAACTTCAACCAATTAATTCTCCCTCACCATCGAGTTTCAGAAACGATACAAGTTATCATTTCGAAGGGCTTTGAATGGTGAACGCGTAGGAACGAACGGCGACGAATTCTGACTTTGTTTGACCCCTCAAACAATTGCCCAAAGATGGGCAAAAAGTCAATTTTCGTGGCCGTCAAAAGGGTTTCAAAAAACCTTAATAAACTTAAGTTGCTGGCGTGCCTGCTAGGCTTAGCAGGCGCGCCCACCTAAGGCTATGCGCGCGCCTGAGGCGAGAGGGCGGCCCGCTGAACAGCGAGCGCACCTGCTGTCCCAGCGGGACGCGCCTGCTGTCCCAGCGCGCCGCGCCTGCTGGTTCAGCGGGCCGCACCTGCTGGTTCAGTGAGCCGCACCCATTTTCCTTGCGGGTGGACCCGCTTGTCCAAATGGGTCTAACCCACTCTTGCCTTTGACTGTTTTCGCGTTTTCAGGCTCGTTTGAGCTCCATTTTGGACGCGGTTTAAACCTGCGTTTAGACCGGGACGATCCTGTCAACCAGATAAGCCTTTCCAATGCTTTTGTTCCTACAAATATTTTCGTAACCAATTTACGGCACGTTTAATCTCGTTTGCATCGAATGCAACATTGTCTCCATCTACGACTTAGTCTCACAACTAGCTTGTGGACTTAACTATTCCATTTCATTGAATGAATTCCTCTTGTTTATCTTCATATTACTAAGACACAAATACTACTCGATGTGAGACCCTACAGCCTGACCTTACTACAGTTTGAGGCTTGAAACCCCTAGACGACGGTCACCACGATCAGCAGGCGGACGGTCGCCACGATCAGCAGGTGTCGTCCCTGTTTCAGAATCATCATAACGTGATCGACCCATTGACAAAAATATCGTTGGATTCACTTTGAATGTGTCAGTGATGAATACCGTTAGCTATAGTCCCTTCGTCAAGACTGTGTCTTTGTTGGCCTAGGGTACGGTTTACTGTCAACCCCATTAGACAACATTGGTCACAACGGTCTTTGTTGAATTCACGTTGTACATCTTACAATATACCCCGACCGAGGATTAACACAAAGACCTTACTGAGCCTGTGACACTAACTTTCCTTTAACGGAAGAGACGAATCACATCTTAGTCATCTACTTGCCTCGAGAGCTTCAGGTGTAACCCAACCTAAGATCTTTCAGCAGGCCTAGCCTCGAAGCTAGATCATAGGTCTAAGCAACATTGTTCACTCACAGGTTCGTACAAATGACTTCTGGTCTTAAGGACCAGCTTACCTATAAGCATCCTAGTGTTATTATAGATAGTTTAGTTAAAGTTAACCATTTAATAACTCTAAGTTGGTCGTTCAGTGAATTCATTCTCCAATGAGCACTTGTGTCTCGTCTCCGACTTCACCAAGTCGAATGACTATGAGATCATCATTACCCTATGGTAAGACAAAGACATAGTGGTCTGTCTGATGTGCCAATATCCAGTTCTCGACACATCTATGACCACGAACCGTTTAAGACTTAAGTTTCTATTCGGTCACTTACTACTCATAATCGAGATCTTATTTGGATACGTAAGGACCTAACTATAAGTCTATGGACATTATCTAAGTATATTATTCATTCGAATTTATACTTAGGATAATAGATACCATATTATATCTTAACAAGACGTATTCTTAGGATAAATCGCCTTATGGGCATATATCCTCCTACAGTGCCATGGTCCGGGATCTAAAGATCATATTTATCCAGTGAATATGCATGACGTATCAACGATCCAACATACAATTGATTTTTGGAAAATTGAAAATTGAGTCGTTGAGGGGCCATACACGCACATATACTCAAATGAAACTTGAAGATAAAAGAAACTCAAAAGTTCTTTTATTCTATTTCAAAACGGTTACATAAAACCTATGTCAAAATTCTACCAGCCTAAGAGGGGAGGAGCACCCTTTGGCATAAAGGCATTCTAAAAATCTTCCATCGCCTTTGTAAACCTCGTCGTAAGCTCCTCCTTATGAATCTCAGCGGCTCTCTCTGACTCGATAGCTTTGGCCCGAAGCTCAGCTACCTCCGCTATGCAAGCCTCCGCTAACTTCTCCGAGTTGGAAGCCTTGGCACGAAACTCAATTACTTCAATCTTCGAAGCTCCGAGGTCCGCCTGGAGCTGAGACCTCTCCCTCCCCCATTGAATCTCAGCAGATTTTCTGAGGTTAGACATGGATGATAGGCTACTTTTGGCCTCCAAGGCTACCCACTCGGCCTCAGCCTTGGCTACAAGTGCTCTCCCCAAATCCTCTTCCATCTTCCTCATTTGGGCTTTGAGCTCGGAGGCCTTGCGCTCAGCAGCCTCCACCTGTCGTCCTTCCTCAATTACGTCGACGGCCTGGCAACGCAATACGGTGCCAAGGATGGACATCTACAGAAAGCGTCAAACAGAAACGACCAAATTACAAGTCAATAGACAAATGGCAAACGACTTACCTGGTATCCACATCCCACGAAGAAGTTGGCCACCCTTTCAATGTCCAACCCTTGAAGGAGCTCCAAATCTCGAGAAAGAATGGAGTTCTCCACCAGTCGAGCAGTTGTCCCAAAGACTGACAGGGCTGATTCTTCCTTCCCGATGATGAAGGGAGGCTGATTAGGTTTGCCTCGAACAGGTCCTGAGGAACGAGACAAGAGCTGGTTTTGCAACAGAACTCGATCGAACTCCGAGGGGATTGGGCCGACCAAGGGAGCAGGAGGGTCGATACCGCCCTATGGCCATTTGTCCAAAGGAGGAGCCACGGGGGTGTCAATCGTCCCCTAAGGATCGAGAGGGGCCGCCTCCCAACCTTTCACCATGGGTGAAAGTAGAGGGTTCGTCTCCTCGACCTGCCGTTTTTTCCGAGTCCTCCCCCTCATTGGAGGATGGACCGCGTTTCTTGCTGACAGTTTCAATAGGCTCAAGAGCCACAACAACGTCAGCATCTTCCACCGTCGGAGGCTCCGAAACAAAGATGGATGCAATCGACAGAATGGAGCGAGCGATAGCTCGACTCGGGACCTCCATCTACGAGGCATAGGAAGATGACCTCAAGATCCGCCTAACCTCACCTTCCTCGGAGGAAGAGCTCTGACTGACGGGAAGGGGGGCTGAGCACTCGATCTCTCAGTGCTTCTCTACTTCTTGTGTTGTTCTCTCCAGATTTGACCCAGTCCAGGGTCCACGTTTCTGTGAGCTCCGCTAGTCATATCTACAAACTACGAATATAATTATTGTGAGTGGTTGCGATGAAGACACATAAGCGGTATACATTACCTGGATTCCATAAAACGGTCTTTAGTCGATGGCCATCTAACAAATAAAAAGTCGACCTCTCTTGTCTCGGTCGGCTCAAAAGAAGTTTAGCCACCTCAACCTCTCCCGGCGTCAACCTGGCTTCGACCTCCTCTGGTGCTAACTGGTCCCTTCAACGAGGTCAGGGCTCAGAGAACTCCAACCATTAAGCATCGGTCCTAAGTCGGGGAGAACAACAAACACGAATGTGTCTTCTCAACTAGGATCAGAGAGTGGAAGATCATATATGAGCCGCATCGTCGGGCAAGCGACGATGTGGTACCACAACTTATGAGGTCGACTATAATCTAGAAGAAATACTTAAACATTCAAACAGATGGTCGAACCCCACAGAGCTCACACAGCACGATGAAACAGACTAAGGGGGAAATGGCTTGGGTGAAAGTTAACAGAGAGAGCCTCAAAGAGCACAAGATCTCTATAATGAAGGGGTGAAGAGGAAAGAAAATCCCAAAACGAAAAGCTTTGGGGTACACTCCAATCTCGCTCTTTCAAGAAAAGCAAACTCTCTCGTCAAATCCAGGCAACCTAACCCTATAAGGGGAACAAAGGCAATCCGACCAAACCCTAGCAACTAGATCATGGTAGAACTCTGGCGCCTTCTCCAGAACCACTAGGGGAACCTCTGAGTTCGGATCCCGTCGAAAAATGAGAGGCATTGGGTCTATACGAACCCCTTTTCCTCTACCAGGAACATCGTCGCGTTGAGGAGGTCGAAGGTGCAGCACGAGCTCTTCATAGGATGGCTCATGTATCCTTACCGGTGGAAACATGCCCATATGGATTCAAAGTGGAATCAAGATCGGTTAGGGAAGATACCTTATCAAGATCAAGCAAACTCCAAAGGAAGCAAAGAAGGAGTCGAGCTTTAGAGAAGAAAATGGAGGCGAAGCAAGAAAGTCGTTTTCTTCTCATCCCCTTCTTTTATACAGAGGAGCTCAACAAACAGATGACCGATGAGTGACACATGTCTGAGCCAAACCTCAAGAAACGATAAAAATTGATTTAGAAACGAAAGGTTTTTGGTCGCACAAATCAAATCAACCATTTCGAAGACCGTGCGCATTTAAGGAGGATACACATCATGCGGTCTCAATCAGCGTTGTTTCCTGAGACACGAATGATGGAGGCCATTGTTGGTGCCCGGGTACGGCCCACGAAAAGGTGTCAGGGTATACGACCCATTTAAAGCCTACAACCCGCAATCCTTCATTAAGATAGAGCAATAATCAGTCTAGCAAATGGCTTACTCGACCGTTAGATTCCTGTTGATACTCAGGGAGGACTTAATGAGACAGAGTAAATAGACGGCTGTTATCACCAATCCCGGAGAAGATCCCACCCAAATCAACAAGGGACGGTTATTCGCAATGGTCGGACCAACATTTATAAATACCTGAAAAGACAATGCTAAAAGGGTTCCAACTCCCAAGGTACGAGATCTGATACTCTGAGATTACATACTTTATCTTTTATTTCTTTCACCAAAGAGCTTGCGACGCTAGACCTGAGACAAGCCTCTGTAGGTCGATGTCAGCTGCTCCAAGCTCCCTCCTCTTAAAGTCCCATTCTAACTTAAGCATTGGAGGGGATTTGGGTCGAGACCCAGATCTGACCCCCCTGACGCTTCCATGTGGTGCAGATCATCAAGTCTCGAGCCTACGAGAGGGTCACACCTGAGCTTCTCAATATCAATCGACCGACACTCGATCCGTTCGAGGGTCGAACAAGTACTGCAAGTCAACCACCCTCCACCAACGACCCTGGTTCTTCCAACCTAGGATCCCACTTAACCGACTGACGAGGCTCCAACTCAGCAATAAGGATCCATGTCAGCATCTTAATTTTGGCCTTAACAAATACTATACATACACTAATATCATCCATCTATATCTTTCTACTAATCATTCACACATTCATATTAGAAGTATATCACATCATATGAATACACATCCATCTCTAAGGGATATTGATATTGCACATCCTAATCCCAATTATATATAGCTACACCTATTATTATACTGAGTTAAGTGCATACAATAAATATTTATCGAATTCATTCCGTGTATGGAATACATTACAAATCTAACCCAATACCATACAGTTACACATACTATAGTTACATCTCATACATAAAGCAAGACATACACATCAATACATAAACACATCTACATTCATAGCACTTCCTATAGTTAACTATACCACACTCATACAATAGCCATACATACACCTACTACATACATAGCATAGACAGATGGACACACTCAATTATAATACTAAGATATGTACATACAACAATACACACACACATATATATAGTTGTACTTTACCTCACATATCCATATATACACACATCCATATCTAAATAGGATTCTAAACATTAAAGCTACATGCAACTATTAATTCTAATACAAGTATTCATGCCAAATATTACTATATTTACCACATGTATTATCTGTTCAAATACCCAAACACAACGAATATACATATTCACTCACATCTATACAAATAAAGGCACACACACTAGTATATATCGTCTATGCACAAATGCCAATATAGTGTATCTATGAATATCTACTAACACACTTACCTATTATTACATATTAAAGCAACACACGCTTTCATACATCGCGCACGCATGTGTGTGTGTGTGTGTGTGTCACACGTACAGAACCAAGTATACTAATCCACAAATACATACCAACTACACCTATAGATATAGCAGCATACCCTGTAGGGCGTCACCCAAAGATGACAATCTGTCCACCTGATAACAGGTTCATCCTTAGCCTTCTAAAGCTAAGGTTCTATGTAAATGATGGCCCAGTCTAGACTCTAAGGTCACTACCCACATTAGAACACTACTACCCGACGAAACATTACCTGCACTACCTTATGCACGTCGTAGTGTGGTGACCTGCATGGGGCCACCAAATATAATGTTCCGCTTTCCAGGATACTGGAAGTATGAACCCATCCCAAGTATTCCCAGAGCAGCGAGTGTTACACAGAAAGAGAAATAAATAGATAGTACAAGAAGAATATGCAGGTCACTGCGCACATACTGGAAAGTACAAATAATGCACCAACACAGAAATACACAGGGAACAAAATAAAAGTACAAGTCCAACATTCTTTTACTATTATACAAAAGTATATTTTATATACATCATCTCAGTACCCAAGTACAAAAGTGGAAAAATAGAAAAGAATCCTAGAAAACCACAACTGACAAAGATGTCCCCACACTATACAACTCACTCCATACACTACCCTGAGAATCAATTGTACAAGGTCACCCTCTGAGGGTTCCATCTCTGAGTAATCTCCTGATCAAGTCCAGCTCAATCTGCCCTGCTCCTAAACCTGGAAAAATAAACGGAGCACGTCAATGCGTGACCCGGTATGATAATCTATCTATGCTAGGTAGGGTCAGACTCAGAAATGTTATACCTAGTAGGTCTGGTCACCAACTATAAACAGGTCTACTATAAACGTATAAGGAACAAGTACAAGTACTGAAAGAAAACATTGTTAATTGAATTGCATAAAGAAAATGAGCATCACAGGCAATAATGAAAAGTAAGATCTACGGAATTAAATAAGCGTGCAGTAAAGACAGATAATCACAGTTATGCACATAATGCATATGAAATGATTATGAGTGCAAATGCAATGCAAATGCAACGCCTAAGGGATCCCATCTATGCCAGCGTGCCTATAAGTGCACATCTCCATTGTGGCACCACTTATGGATTCAAGACGTGACCCTCGGTGATTTCCCTCGACTATTACCGTGGCACTTTGCTCCAAGTGTGTGGTGCCATCGGTGTCCTAATTTCCATATATCACATTTCATTTATCACATTTCTCTTTCTCCTTTCTTTTCATATGCCATAGCAAGTGCCATAAGCCACTTTCATTTCCACATTTGCCTTTGCTATATATCACAACAATGTATCCCATGTATAACAAAGCCTCTTAAAGGAATTTAACAAGATTATATCATGTCATGACATATATAACATGAGTATTGGCATGTTGGCAAAACATGAGTATATCAACATTAACAATGGACTTAATGAAACATCAATTAAACATCATAAGATTCTTTTCTTATGTCTTAGGAAGGCATAAATATAACATGTAGATCATGGACTAAACGCCAATGACACAGTCCAAATTGCAAGAAAAACATAAAGAGTCACAATCAGAAGCTGTTAACCTCAAGTTCAATTGTGAATTTGTTAAAAGTTTGTAAATAAAAGTTGTAGATAAACAACTTGTACTTTCTTATATCAAATATCATGATTTTAGAGCAAGTATGCTAATTTTTACAGCCTAAACCCATAGGGTACATAAACTATTTTTCTGACTGCATCAGTGATCCCTAAACATCTGACATTTGTGATATCTGCTGCATGGTAGAATCCGCTAACAATGAATTTGTATTGATGTGGGGAACCAAGGGCACGATGGTTACAAGTATTGGGGGGGTGATGGCGAGGCTAATCACGAGTTGAGGCGATTTGTAGATAAGGATCTCAAGGTCACCCGTCAATCGGAGTAGATCATCCGCGGGTTGATGAGAATTGCTCGTCTATTGGAGAAGGATGCCGCAGGTCACACGCTTGCTGGCACTTTACTCCAAGAAGGGAGGCAACCCCCCCCCCCCACAAAGCTCAAGGTCACCCTCCAATCGGAGTGGATCGCCCGTCTATTGGAGTTGGTCGTCCTAGGTCGCTTCTACCGTCAGCAGCAGATGCGAACTACCTGCAAGGAGAACAACTCGTCAGAAAAGCTGGGCCGGCTGTCAGCCCACAGCCCCTACAATGCTTAAGTCAGTTGATGGCTGATGAGAGAATGTCGGACACGAAGGGCTATCTTAGAGGCAGATCGGCACTTGCGTGGCGAACTAGTGTGGAAGGCACGAATATGTGGAGGATATTCAACCTTGAATATAAATAGATGTGTTAGGAGTTTGTTACCAATTCATCCAACCAACCAGCCCCCTCCTCGTTGAAGGAGAGGGTGTATTTATAGGGCTGAGAGGTGGTTACTTGCCATCCTGTCAGCTGTCAAATCAACCCAGCTGGCACTCGAGTGGTGAAGCGATAAGGTGGCGAGCGGTGTCAGAGATATTTTTCGCATTGATGGTGTCAGGTGGTGTCAGGTGCATCAGGCTGTTAGAGCCGTAAATGTCAGGCGCGCTTTCGGCAGGCAGTCAGGCGGTGAAGTGGCCAGGTGCGCTTTTGTCAGACTTTGTCTGTAGTGAGACTGGTGGTGATATTTATGGCGGGTTGCCACCCTTCTTGGGCAAACTGCTTCGAGGCAAAGAGGTAGGCAAGCTTCTCTAAGACTCGGGCGATTTGGCGGGCCAGGACTTGGGCTTGGTTAACAAGATTGGCGGTCCGTAAGGGCGCCCTGCTCTGAGCCTCGGTGAGCTCTTCTTAGCCTTGACGAACTGATCCTCATTGATGAGGATTGTTGATGGATTATTTGAGTGGGCCTTTATCAATTTGGCCGGATTTTAGGGCGTAAAAATATCTTACAGTCATAATTTCAGTAAGGCTAAAACACAAAAAATTGTAGCTACAAAAGTCATCTTTCCAAATTGACTAATATTACACTTATTAGATTTCTACAATGGAAGTTCTACCCTTTTGGTAATAGGGTGCAGATTCTGGCAGAATTTGATACTACTGCATAGATTAATGGTTCAGTCGAAATATAAATAGAATTTGTCCAAGGTTAACAAATGAAAGCTGGAGATAACTGGTTTAACTTTCCAAATTGCATTTTTACATGATTTAGGACATTTTAGAATAAAAATTGTGTATAGATGAAGTTCCAACAGAAACTGACTTCCAAAACAGCCAATATGAAGTTGATTTCCTACAAATTTAAACATCTAATCTTATGTAATTCTTAAGATTCTAACTCTAACTAGGGTACATAAACCTCATATCTCATCAAGTCCTTCGCTTGGAGTCTTTGGCCCTTCTTCTCCTTGAAGACCCCATCAATTTCAAGCTTTCTCCAATGGTGGGTAAACTAGGGCTTGAAGTTAACTTCTTCCATGATGGAGCTTGTAAGATAGGTGTTCGCTGTGGAGGAGATGGGGCTGGGGGCTGATGGGATTGGTTGTGGGTTCGGCTAGAGGTAAGGAAGGAGAAGTAATTGGCCATGGTAGGGGGTTGCATGAGTGAAGAATAAGAAGAGGGAGGTGACACTCTTGCGTGAGGAGAGGGGCTGGTTCTCTCTCCTTTCTATTTTCTTTTTCTATTTCTTTCTTCATCCAAAAATCCAATCCAATCCTTATCACCTTCATTTCATTCTAATTATGCCATGTATTGGGTGAGGTGGCAAATATATGGGGAGAATTAAAGAGAATGAGACACATTACTAGCTAATGTGTCACCATGAGATTTAATCAAAATTCTTTTTTTAGAAATTATAAATACATTTATAATACCATATACCACATGCTACATCATGTATTTTCATTCAATACTTCATCCTTCATAACACAATTGAAAAATAATTTTTGGCTTTATAAAAATTAAGGAAATTATTGGAAATACCCACAATATTAATACAAACGAATACATCCAAGAATACGTATATTATACTCGTATACATAACTACAGGGTATTACACAGGGGGGCTACTTCTCCTGCATGTCGACTTGTTCTAATTGGTTGTCAATCGATCGCTGCATAACAAATACTCAGTTTGTCGTAGGGCTGGTGGCCACTCCCCCCTTCAGCTGACTTATCTCTAAGTCCATCGTAAGGCGTGCATCCACTCTTCTCGCAAACTAACTTATCTTCTCTATCTGCCGAAAGGCGAGGGGCCACACCCCTAGCAGTCGATTGAATACTTCGTCTGCCGTTAGAACAGCCACTCACTCCGCAGGTCGATCTATTCTAATCGGCTATCAATTGAGGGGTTACTCACGTTGTTGCCGAACAAATACTAAGTCTGCTGTAAGGCTGGGAGACATTCCCCCCTCCCCCTCAGGCCGACTTATCTTCTCTATCAGTCGTTAGTCGAGGGGCCACTCCCCTCACAGCCAATTGAGTACTTAGCCCGTCGTAAGGAGACGAATCACTCATCCTGCAGGTCGACCTGTTCTTCCATCAGCTGATATACGAGGGGCTACACTCTCCACAAAAAATCAAACACTTAGTCTGCCGTAAGGTGGAGGGGAACCCCACCCCACCCCCAAAATCTGACCTAATTGGCCATAAGGAGATGTGAGAAGGGATATTCCACACCTCGTACTTTCTTTGCTCCATCTATGCAAGCCTGAATTGTGAAGGGGGCAATCAATGGCACTGAAGTTGAACTTGATGAACTTAATTCTCTGTGGCGCAAAAGGAGCTCATTTCAGAAGCACATTCAAATTTCAGAAACCAAAGTCCGAGCTAAGACTTGCAATATTCTTGGGTTCTATATTAAAGTTCTGAGGGACATTCTCTTTTATAGGTCAACAAGCCACTCTCCCAGCGAGCCACCTATTTTACTTGTCTATAAGGTGGGGATCTAATCTCAAAATCTTAATTCCCAAGGTCTGAAATATTCATCTACTTTCTTATAAGCAAAGTCGGTATCTTCCACTTTCCTTCCTTATTAAGCTAGATATTCCACCCCTCATGCTTCATATGTTCCGTCGATGTAAGCTCGAGCTATAGAGAGGGCATGAATGGCGCCATGAATGGTACCACAGCTGAAGTTAATTCTCTACGCTCATTTCAAAGGTCAGAGACGCCCTCCTAACTGGGGAGATCGATTATGGGATATCCTGATTAAGTCGGATTTCCTGATTAAGCCTGAACTAGGACTTGGAATATTCATGAAGTTCTCGATTGCCTAAGCTGAGCAAACTGTGGGATTTCTTACATACAAGTCAAGATTAGGCTTGGCATATTCTCGAGTTCTCCATTAAAGTCCTATGGCTCTAAGAGACAAAACAAGATTTTCATAAAACAAGATTTTCTCTTCTTCTTATGAAAGAAACCTTATTAAGGGGGAACAAAGCTTATACATAACTGAAACTTCCAAATTTATACCATATATGAAGATGAGGCTTCGAGAGGTGCATCCCCAGTACTCTTGGGCTCAAGGAGGGGGCGTTTCTTCAATGGTGCCTTCTTCCTCCCCAGGAATCATCTCGAGCAAATCAAAGTTGATCCCAGAACCAGGGAATTCCTGCTTGATTTGCTCCTAATACTTAAGGAAGCCATCACGAAACATATTTGCAATCTCAAGGTTGATGACTTCCTGATATTTCTCCACAGCCTCAGCATGAATTTTCCTTGGGTAGACCTCCTTCAGCTTCCCAATCTGAGATCGCACTCACTTTTCTCTTTCTTCCATCTCTCCCTTCTGTTGGACAGTTGGTCTTCAGCCTCCTTCTTCAAAGAGGACAAGACCTTAACGCTCTCCTCGGCAACCGATTGAGCTACCTTCTCTTTAGCCAATGCCTCCTCTAACGTCTTCACCTTGGACGTGAGATCAGCAACTTGAGAAGTGAGGCTGGATGGCTGGGATGACAGCTCAGTGACGTTGAGCAATGCTATCTTCAACTTGGCCTTCACGTCCTCAGCAGTCTTCTCAAAAGTCATCTTCTTTTGATGCTTCTTAAATAGGCTCATATCAACGGTGGCCATCATTGATGAGCGACGTCACAGCTCGGTAGTTACCAAAGACATCTGCATGCAAAGGGCAAAAGGATGAGACACGACACTTAAATGAAGGAAATGGAATAGAAGAAGAGAATGGACCTATTGATTGTGCCAGACCTTATACCTGGCCAAACTTTTAGGGTCGATCTTTTGCATAAAAGAACGATCCCTTGGAAGTACAGAGTTCTCTGCCAATCTGGCTACTACCCCACAATCGATAAAGACTAACTCACCAAACCTTATTGTATGAGTAAGCTTGACGAACTCGTCTTTGGAGCATTTCAGGTCGACGGGGTGGACTTATAAACAGGCAAAACCCAAGCTTGCTATTGTTCGAAAGAAGATAGTGTTGGAATTTCATAATTCCATATTTCTATTCCCATATGATTTTGATATGACAAACACATTCAGTGCTACTAATTCTATGTATGCAGATACATATCAATGCTGAGTTCCACACAATCAGATATCTTCATGCATACTCAATCAGATATACCATTCATGAAGCTGGAAAGACAAAGGCACCTAATCCATGACTTGGATATATAATCACTTGATAAGGATCTCCTGCAAAGAAGCTTCTCAGATTCAGTTGCAGATTCAGTCCTATCTACGGCTTTATGTAATCAATGTAAAAATTTACTTTATTAGAGTCACAAAGCCTTGTGATAATATATCTTAGTCATCTAGGTTCCATTCATCAGAGATCTACACTTCCCAATTTCGAAAATTCGCAACTTTGAAAATTGGCAGCCAATAACCTCATTTTGGTCGACCAATTTTAAACCTTCGAATTTGGTTATGGGATTGCATATGCAAACTCCCCTAACCGTGTAGATTCTAGAAATGTCTTCCAACGGTCGAAATTCCCTCTCTAAATTTTGATCGACCAATTTGTCCTTTTGGTCGACCAATTTCAAAACTAGCCGTTTTGATCCCAAATTTTCAGGGACGGTTCTTGCCCGTTTTTCAACGTTAACTACAGTCCCCAACCGTCCCTAAACACTATAAATAAAGGGGTAGACCCTCTCTTTTCTTTCACACACTTTCCTCTTCTTTACTCTCTTATTTGTTGGAATCAAGTCTTCTCTTTTCTAAAGCTTTAGGCCATTAGTTGTTCTTTTATTATTTGTAAGAAGAAATCATTAGATTTCCTTCTTCATTTAAGAACGGAAGAACTTGGATTTTTCAACATCATTTTTGGAAAGTTGTTTGTGTTCATAATTGTAAGAAGAAATCAATAGATCTCCATCTTCTTTTATGAACCAGAGAACTTCAAGTGTTGCTCTTCATTACATATCTTTTACATCTTGAAGCTCATCTTCTAAACACCATCCTTGAATTCTTTCTCTGAAAATTATAACAAGGCTATAGGTGTTTTTCTATTTCATTATTTTACAGTTTTGAATCTCGGTTAGAGATTGTACAAAGTTTGGGACACTGGGAGTGTCGCCATTTTTGTAAGTTCGTACTTGCGGGACAAGTGATTATAGTGGATTGAAAATCTCTACAGGGTAGAGGACTGGAGTAGGATCACAAGGATCCGAACCAGGATAAATCTCTGTGTTTGCAATTGATTTAATTTTAGTACTTGTCTTTTTATTTCTGTGCCATCTTTGCAAATATTACTAACATTTTATTTGCGAAATTTTTTTATATACACTATTCACCCCCCCTCTAGTGTATTGATCCTTACAGGCTAAAATTACATTTGGTATCAGAGCAAGGTTAAGATGGCAGCAAGTTCCTCAAACATGAACGCAGTTCCACACAACTACAATCAGCATCATGAAGGGCACTCTCAAACTCGTCCTCCTCTATTTGATGGTTCAAATTACTTATATTGGAACATACGAATGGAGATTCATCTCCAAAGTATGAATTATGAAATTTGGGACATCGTAGAGTCAGGATACGAAAAGCCAACAACTCCTGTTGCTGATTAGACCACCAACGAAAAAACTGCAAAAACCAACAACTCAAAGGCCATGAATGCCTTATTTTGTGCTATGGATAAACAAGAGTTTAATCGAGTATCTCAGGCCAAAAGTGCTAAGGAGATTTGGCATATACTTGAGGTAACTCATGAAGGAACCAGTAAAGTGAAGGAAACCAAGATTTCTGTTTTGATTCATAAATTCGAGTTGTTCAAGATGAAGGACCAAGAGACAATTGGAGAAATGAACACCAGGTTTACTAATATTATAAATTATTTGAATGCTCTTGGAAAAACTTACACTTCTCTTGAACAGGTTCGCAAAATTCTTAAAGCTTTAACCCCAGTATGGCGTCCAAAGATCACCGCTATTGAGGAAGCCAATGATCTTTCCACATTATCTTTGGAAAATCTTATTGGTAACTTAATGGCCCATGAAGTTACACTACAAGATGAGAAAGAAGAATCAGATCAAAAGAAGAAAGTACTTGCCTTCAACGCAACATCAGATAATGAAGATTCAGATGATGATATGGCATTTTTTGCCAAAAACTTCAGAAAATTCTTTCAGAAAGGTAAGTATAATAATTTTAAATCTAAGAATACTGATTCTTCTCTTTACTTTAATTGCAATAAACCAGGACATATGAAGAAAGATTGTCCTCTTCTCAAAGCAAAGTTCAAAACTTCCAACAATGATCAATCCAGAAGAGAAAGGAGATTTGACAAAATGAAAAAGGCATTTGCAGCAACATGGGATGATTCTTCAGATGATGAAGATGATGATCTAAATGAAAGTGCCAACTGTAGGATCCTGTCAAAATAGAGTTAGGATCGATAAATGAAGTTGAGACTTACGCTTGCGTATGCGGCATGGTAGTCACGGAACTTCGCCTTCGGATTCGTCGCGACGGATCGAGTCTTCTCACGAACGGAGTAAGGCTACTAAATCCACAATCTAAATCTCTACTTTTAGATGAAGAACTTGGATAAGGAGAGAAGAAGGATTTCAGCAGAGCTTCGCTAGAATGAAATGCAAGGCAAGAATACCATGCAAAAGTGTAAGGAAATGGCTAACCCTTGGGTCTTATTTATAGCCCCCAAGGTAGTTATTTTAGGAGTAATTGTTCCTTTGGAACAATTTAACTAAAGTGTACCATCATACATGGTACAACATAAGCTTAAGTTGTACCATATGCATGGTACAACATAAGCTTAAGATATTCCCCCTTTATTAGCCATATGTCGCATGCACTTATGCACATATAATGCGACTTTCCCACTAATCTAGAGATCCTCTCCGCAAGGGAACAGATTCCCTTTGCACACGACTTCATGTACAAGACGTTCGAGGTCCGTATTCCCTCGTACATCCCCTACAAGGGTGTACAAACGTCATCCATATCCAACATCTCCCACTCACACTTGAGGGGATTGTAAGAGAATGTCTTTCTCTTAGTTCTTTCATCTATCATACCGAGAAATAGACCGTGCGACCGTCATGCGCGTAGAGTCTGTTGTTGTGCACTTGTTAGAGATACACAACGACCTCGAAGGTGCAAAGTTGAGTAGTTCAACGCATGCTTTACCCTAGATTATTTCTTCACATTTCTTATACTTTATATTCAACAATTGAATCCCATCTGGATTATAATTGGCTGGCCAGCTTTGAATCATTAAAGTCCAAATGCGAATATGAAATCAATCTTCCTCTTCTTGCGAACCTTCTGATATTGACTTGATTCGCTTTTCTAACGTGCCCCGCCGAGCCAAATTATCATAGCCCATTAGCAACACGCTAAGATAGCGATCATCTCGTCAAATCTAAAGGAACCAATTGGAGTCCTTGAGGGTAAGAATTAAGACCCATATGGCCTTTGAGTCTCACATAATAGCAAACTCTATTGCTACTAACTCAGTGGTCGAAATGCATACGTGGTATGAACACGTATTACAACATCACTCCTTTCCCAGTGAGAGTATGTCTTAATGATGTTGTACGGATGAAAGATCAGACACCATAGTGCCTATCTTTTGAGTCCCCTTACTACCCATGAAATATTCCCAGACTCTCATCCTGCATAAGACAGATAGGATTTAAAAAATCCTATGAGATCTCTTTTAAATATCCTTGTGATACAGATCTCAGATCTTTTGTAATCATCCATATGATGCAGATCTTTCATTCGACTATCTTGTTTAAGTCACGACTCTAAATCATTTGTCTAATGATTTTGACTTTAAACTAGTCTCATCTCTATCTTATCCATCTAAGAAGATAAGGCGGTTGCTCATGTGAGAGAGCCAACCTTAATCTGTCCGACATACACACAATAAAATAGCTGAGACTTAAACACAAATGTATTAAATCATTTGTAAGAAACTTGTATGCAATATATAAAAGAACTTCTTCCTTTTATTAAACTTTGATCTTCTATAGACATGGGAAATATTACATGATACAGCTCAGCACCTACGCATTCCCATAGATGATAAGTGTTTATAGAACACATCTCTAGGGATCGCCTTAGTAAGGGGATCCGTTATCATCTCATGCGTGGATATGTATCCTATGTCTACTTCCTTCCGTTTGTCATAGTCCTTCGCAAACTTGAATCGAATAACAATGTGTTTGGTCTTACAATGAAATTTAGGATCTTTGACATAGGCAATCGAGGCTTGACTATCACTGTATATAGGAACAGTGCTCGAGTCAGTGGCATTCGTCAGCCTGTCTAAGAATTTCCTAAGCAAAACAGCTTCTTGGACCGCCATGCTGAATGCTACGAATTCGGCTTCCATGGTTGATAAGGCGATGTAGGTTTGCTTCTTGCTGCTCCAGGATATTGCACCATTCCCGAGCAAGAAAACAAAGCCTGAGGTAGATCTTCGCTCGTCGAGATCACCTGCCCAATCAGCATCGGTATAGCCTTCGAGTCTCAAGGTATTGCCTTGATAGCACAACGTATAGTCCGTAGTCCCTTTGAGGTACCTTAATATCCTCTTCACCGCTTTCCAGTGTGCCTGTCCTGGGTTGGATTGGTAACGGCTTACCATACCAACAGCATAGCAAATGTCCGGTCTGGTACACATCATGGCGTACATCAGACTCCCGACAGCACTGGAGTATGGAACCTTTTCCATAGCTTTCTTTTCTTTTGGATCTTTGGGACACATCTCCAAACATAGACCCTCGCCTTTGCTTATTGGAGTATCAATTGGCTTGCAGTCCTGCATATTAAACCGTTCTAAAACTTTCTTTATATATGTCTCTTGAGAGAGAGAAAGAAGTTTCTTGGAACGATTCCTTGAGATCTTAACCCCAAGGATATATGCAGCTTCACCCATGTCTTTCATTTCAAAGACGGATGAAAGCTAAGCTTTGATATCCATGATAAGACGCTTATCATTTCTGGCTATAAGTATGTCATCTACATAAAGAGACATAATTACATACTTGTTCTTAATCCTCTTAATGTATACGCAGTTGTCTTCGTCGAGCATGGAGAAACCATACGAAAAAACGACTTCTTGAAAGCGCATATACCACTGCCTTGAGGATTGTTTAAGACCATATATGGATTTACGAAGTTTACAAACTTATGTTTGTTTTCTTCTTGTACGAACCCATTTGGTTGTTCCATGTAGATCTCCTCATCTAGTTCTCTGTTAAGAAAAGCAGTCTTTATATCCATCTGATGTAACTCGAGGTCCAAACAAGCCACTATTGCCAGAATTAAGCGAATGGAGGTAAAACGCACGACAAGAGAGAAAGTCTCTTCGTAGTCGATTCCTTCCTGTTGCGTGAAACCTTTCGCAACAAGGCGAGCTTTATATTTCTTGATGGAGCCATCAGCCGTATGCTTGATTTTGAGAACCCACTTGTTCCCAATGGCTCTACGTCCCTTAGGTAAATCAACCAAGTCCCAGACTTGGTTTGTTTTCATGGATTGAAGTTCTTCTTCCATCGCCGCTATCCATTTATCTTTAGCAGGGCATGTGACGGCCTGTTTGAAATTTGCAGGTTCGTCATCATCTTGTAGTAATGTCATGAATGTTTGAGGAAATTCATCCTCAAATCTCAGAGGTGTTAGCCTCGTTCGATTACTACGTCTTGCTTGAGTTTGATCACTCCCACTTGGAATGACATCACTCCCACTTGGAATAACATCACTCCCACTCGGAATAGGATTGGTATCATTCGTATCATCCATTGGTGAAGTTTGAAACGTATTTTCTTCTTCACCAAGGATTCTCCCACTCAAACGTTCCGATCCTTCTTGATCCCAAGTCTCAAACAAGGATAAGTCTTGACTTATCTCACCCTGTCTTGGAAACTCGTTTTCCAAGAAGACAACATTCCTCGATTCGAATTCTATTAGACCCACATTGTCCTCTTGACCGACGAAAACATATCCTTTGGAGTTTTCAGCGTATCGGATGAAGATACACTTCCTCCCACGTGGCCCAAGTTTTCCATATTTGTGAGAGGATAAATGTGCGTAAGAGGCACAACCCCAAGGTTTTAGAATGCTTAAGTCTGGAGTTCTATTGTTCCACAACTCATAAGGAGTAGAACTTACCGACTTCGAGGGTACACGGTTTAAGATGAATGCTGCCGTCAATAATGCATCACCCCAAAAGGTGATGGGCAAATTTGCCTGAGACATCATTGATCAGACCATTTCCATCAATGTCCTATTTCTTCTTTCTGCAACACCGTTTTGTTGCGGAGTATAAGGCATATTTATTTGATGAACTATGCCTTTTTCATCACAGAGTTCCTTAAAACTTGTTGATTGATATTCTCCACCCCGATCGGTTCGCAAGACCTTTATCTTGCGATCTAGTTGATTTTCCACTAAACTCATATAGTTTTTGAAGCAAGATAAAGCTTCATGTTTGTGGGAAATCAAATAAATGTGACCGAAACGGGTGAAGTCATCAATGAAGGTGATGAAATAGGACTTCCCGCGTCTTGTCTTAACATTCATTGGACCGCAAATGTCCGAATGGATAAGATGTAATGGAACTTCGGCCCTTGTGCCAGTTCCAAACGGCTTGCGACAAGTTTTCCCTACAAGACAATGTTCGCAAGTTGACATTTCAACTTTTGAAACATTAGATAGCAAGCCACTTTTGGCAAGTCTATCCATTCTAGTTGGTCCAATGTGACCAAGTCTTGCATGCCAACAAATGATCTTAGATTCAGAATTAGAAGCATTTGTCAAATGGAAACTTTCATTAATAGAAGAAGAATCATCATACATAGTGTTCAAAACAATCAATCCATTACAAACATTACCCGACCCAATTAAAGAACTATTACAAACAAGGTCAACCTTTTGTTCATAGAACCTCCATTCATAACCTAAAGACATTAACATGACCACAGATACGATATTCCTTCGAATATCTGGAGCAAAGAGGACGTCGTGCAATAATAGAGTCCGACCGTTGTCGAGAACTAGCTTGCATGTTCCGACGCCTTTGACTTCAACACGAGTGTTGTTGCCGACGTATATCCACTTTGTTCCTTGAGTTATCCTTCGATACTCTACGAAGAACCTTCTGTCCTTCGCTACGTGGTCCGTGGCCCCTGAATCAATCAACCAAAAATAGTTAGATTCAGCAAGAAACATGGAACTAGAAACACATATGTAACTAGTCCTACAAGTTACCTTATCACTTCCATCCGTACATGTACAGGCGAAGTGACTGTACTTGTTGCACTTAAAGCACTTGATCTTCTTCAAGTTTTTCTTCTTTGAGTGCACATTCTTTTGCCACTTTTTGTTCTTAGTCTTCTTTGAGGTTTCCGGTTCTTGCTTTCGTTCGTTCACAAACCTTAAGCGTTTATCCTTTCGCTTCTTTCCTCCATGTAAGGAACTAGCAGCCATGTGCACTTCGGCATTAGGTTTTGCGGCTTGAATTCGCTCTTCCTCGAGTTCAAGGTGTTTGGATACATCGCTTAAAGTTTTAATGCACTCATTATGAGTGAGGTGCATTTTCATGTTATCCCAGCTATCTGGGAGTGAACGAATGACTGCTTGGATCTGCTGTTCGTCAGACAGCGTAAGACCCGCATCCTTCAATTCAGCTATGAGATTCGCCATGTGGCGAAGATGCTTTTTCATAGATTGATCTCGTCGCATTTTGTACGAGTCAAATTGAATATTTAAGGAGCGGAGTTTGGTTACCGAAGTTCCACCAAACTTTATTTCTAGCCCAGACCATATGTCTTTGGCTAGGTCGAATTCCCGAAATAGACGCATTATGTCATTGTCCATTGCGGACAGTAACGTAATACGTGCTATTTTGTTCTTTCGAGTCCAAGTCTCATAAGCTTCTCGGTTCCTCTTGTGTTGGGCCGTATTGCCCAACTCAGGTTCTTCCATTATGTTTTGGAGTGTTTCAAGCACATCTTGCTCCTCCAAAACATATTGGATGTTTATTGACCATAGTTTATAATTGTCGCCGTTGAGCTTCTCACCTTTGTTAAGCTCGGCGACAATGTTCTTAGAAGCGGTAGACATATTCGAATCAAAAAACTGCAAAGAAAATGAAAAAACACGATCAAAATTCTATGCATAAAGTTTCGATTCTTGAAACACTTGATAAGTTCCTTGGATAAGCTGAAATGTTACTCTAGAATCGAGAAGTTCACTACGTTCCCAACTACCATCTAGAAGTAACTTTCAAATTATCCCTCTTACTTGTCTCATGTAAAAAGAAATCAGAAATAATACCGTATGGCACCAGCAGCGGAAAAATACTTTTGAAAAACATATCTTTCAAAATGGAATAGGTGAGAGTTTGCGCAAAGAATTTTAGCGCAACAATTGCCAAGCCACGAGACCTGTTCTACACACCCATGGGTTAGATAACCATGGCCGGATCGTGGTAGGACTTGGAATTCTAAATTGCGCTATCCCGATTAAGGACGGGACATAACCTATTTGAAAACACCTTTTTCAAAAATTTGAAATACATTGGCTAATCTCCGTAGAGTAAAGCACATTGTCATAAGTACATTGGCTAATCTCTGTAGAGTAGAGCACAATGACATGGCTAATCTCGCATGAAGTAGAGCACTATGGCTAATCTTCAAGGAGTAGAGCCCAAAAAAATTTTATAAAACAAGAGTAGACGACTGTCGTTAGCCCCGTATGGACTAGTCTGCACATTCGTGTTTGACCAAGGCCTTTTGTCACCCCGTATGGGCTAGTCGGCAAGTTCGTGATCGACCAAGACCTTCTGCCGGATTGGTCGACCAAAACACCCAAATTGGTCGACCAAAAAAAATTTTGGTCTGAAACTTCTCCCGGCCAGGGCCTCTGCCCTGGCCGGGCCCTGGCCCCTCTGCCCTGGCCGAGGCCGGCCAGAGCCGGCCAGGCCCTGGCCGAGGCCAGGGCATTGGCCCTGGCCTCTCCCAGGGCCAGCCAGAGCCGGCCAGGCCCTGGCCGAGGCCAGTGCATTGGCCCTGGCCTCTCCCAGGGCGCCGGCCCTGGCCTCTGCCAGGGCCGGCCAGGCCGGCCCCTGGCCTTGGCCGAGGCCGACCACTGCCGGCCTGGCCTTGGCCGGCCATGGCTTGGCTATGGTCGGTCATGGCCAAGGCCATTCTGGCATTGGCCGGCCATGGCCCATATGGCCATGGCCGGCCACCCCCTTTGAATGGTGTTGCCGCACACCCCGTCGGAGGGGTGGCCG
Organism: Scilla litardierei; assembly: GCA_030789695.1. Classification (NCBI taxonomy): domain Eukaryota; kingdom Viridiplantae; phylum Streptophyta; class Magnoliopsida; order Asparagales; family Asparagaceae; genus Scilla; species Scilla litardierei. Next base: position 767,009,965 of record CM061142.1, read on the forward strand.
CGGTGGTTATTGGCCGTAGCCAACCCCCTCCGCATGGGGAGGGGGGTGCATGGCCTTCATAGCCCATTTGGCCATGGTGCACATGCACTAAAATTCATCTTCCCTGATGGGAATAACCACCATCTTCTTCTCCGGTGAAACACCCGTTCGTCGAGGAAGTAGTTAGCCTCCAATGGCCGTATGCCAAAAAAATTAACCCACTTCAAAAATTCGTAAACTACGCGCTCCACATGAAGAGAGCGCCCTGATCGCACCCCGGCGTACACGTCCCGAGGCGACGGTTGTAGTTTTACCGCAAGCGCACGGTATAGCGGCGAGCGGGTATCGAACACAGGGAGGACGAATGACCGTGCTTGCTCCTAATCAACCTGGCTATTTAGAGGGATAATTGCCTTGGGCGATCCTGTCACAATCGTCAGACAAAAGTGCGAAATATCAAATCAAATAGAGAACGCCTAGGGAATGGGGAATCCCCACTACTCACCGTATTTCACAATTGTGGTTCGCCGGTATCGAAATCGCTAGGATGAGAATTTGGATGAACTAGTTGCAACTAAATGTGGAACCAAGCTCACGCTCTCGCGCTGTTGCCGGTCTATAGCTATCCTAGGTTTGGGTCCAATCTCTTGCAAACCCTAGCCTAGGGAAGCTAGCATTAGGATCAACATCATCGTCCAATTGCGCACCGAGCCCAATCTCTTGCAAACTCGGTCCACAATCTAGATTAGGATAGTTCCTACCCGTCCAATCTCTTGCAAACGGGTATCGGCACGGAATTGCAACCGGAGATCCTAGCATCGGTCCAATTTCTTGCAAACCGATACTTCGAAAATCCGACTCCAACCCAATTCGGATTTCTAGGGCTTCCTATCGAATTGGGATCCAATCTCTTGCAAATCCCAATTGATGTGAATACCTAGCTATCCGTAGTAATTCGATCCCAATCTAATCCCTAATAACAATCCTAGCTCAATTTCTACCGATTCAACACAAATACGAAATTGGGCTTGTAGGGTTCATCCCCACGCCCCAAGACGTGGAGACTACTCACTAATCATAGCAATAGCACAATAATTAGCAATGAAATAGACAATGGAATTCATCACAATAATGATATAAACAATAAAAATAGAGTTTTTTTGGGGAAGAGAAGTGCAAACCAATGTAGATCTTCAATCAACCCAACAAAAATCCAAGTTTTTCTCTTCTCCAATCACAATTAATAAAGCTAAAAAGTAGACTCAAAAAGCTGCAAAAAATCTGAGAGGTGGCTCTCTAAACTAGGGTAAAAACAGAACTTAAATAGCCCCAAAAATCGTCTAAAAATCCTGACCAAAATACCCCTGCACAGCCTGTTTTCCGCAAATTTCGCTACAGGCTGCGCATCGCACTCGGCCGAGTGACAAATGTCGCTCGGCCGAGTGAAAACCCTGTCAATTTTCCAGTAAGTCGGGGGCTTCAGGGGTCTTCAGTTCGGGGGCGGCTCGGCCGAGTGAGTTGTCGTCACTCGGCCGATGGCTTCACTTCACTCGGGCGGACGGGATTTGCCACTCGGCCGAGTGGGTCTTCTGAAGCTCAGATGGCCGAAAAACAGTAACTTCGATCTTTTTGAGGGCCTTCGTCTGGGCGCCACTCGGGCGGACGTGGTATCGTCACTCGGCCGATGTGGTCTCCGTCGCTCGGCCGAGTACACATGGAAATCGTGTCTGAACGGGTCGGCCGAGCAGTGTCTCGCTGGTCGGCCGAGTGGCTCCTCCACTCGGCCGAGTGGGACACAAAAAATGCCCAAACTGGTCGTTTTGGCCTCCTCGTCGCTCCGGCGACGTCCATTCTTCTTCCGCTCCTCTCCAATAGCAAAATACCCCTCGGGGAGGTCGTCGGTGGCCGTCTATCGTGAGCGCATCTCATGATCACTCCAAATCGCGCCAAATCGCCTGAAATGCGACAAAAACAACAAAGCGTGAAAAGCATCGCAATATCGTCGATATATCGTGAAAAACATGATTTGGGCGATCTAAATGGCATGCAAACATGCGGAAAAAGGTGTAAAATAAGGAGTGATCACGCCCATTCCCTATGAATGGAGACTCAGCATCCATGAAGAGAGCGAGTTTGACGATATGAACGGTCGGTTCTTCCCGTCACGGAGAGTTCCTGCCATATCCGTAATGACAGAAGACCCTAACGTGAAAAGAACAACCGCTGCGTTCTCTCCGTCACAAAGCGTTCCTACCATATCCATAATGGTAGGATACCCATTCGTGAAAAAGACAACGACTCGTTCATAGTTTCGAAGGGGCGACGGTTTGACCGGAGCGAATCCGTATGGCTCTGATACCAATGTAGGATCCTGTCAAAACAGAGTTAGGATCGATAAATGAAGTTGAGACTTACGCTTGCGTATGCGGCACGGTAGTCACGGAACTTCGCCTTCGGATTCGCCACGACGGATCGAGTCTTCTCACGAACGGAGTAAGGCTACTAAATCCACAATCTAAATCTCTACTTTTAGATGAAGAACTTGGATAAGGAGAGAAGAAGGATTTCGGCAGAGCTTCGCTAGAATGAAATGCAAGGCAAGAATACCATGCAAAAGTGTAAGGAAATGGCTAACCCTTGGGTCTTATTTATAGCCCCCAAGGTAGTTATTTTAGGAGTAATTGTTCCTTTGGAACAATTTAACTAAAGTGCACCATCATACATGGTACAACATAAGCTTAAGTTGTACCATATGCATGGTACAACATAAGCTTAAGATATTCCCCCTTTATTAGCCATATGTCGCATGCACTTATGCACATATAATGCGACTTTCCCACTAATCTAGAGATCCTCTCCGCAAGGGAACAGATTCCCTTTGCACACGACTTCGTGTACAAGACGTTCGAGGTCCGTATTCAATCGTACATCCCTTACAAGGGTGTACAAACGTCATCCATATCCAACACCAACATGTGCTTTATGGCACAAGATAATGAAGATGAGGTAAGTACCTTTAGTAATGAAGAATTATTAGATGCATTGAAAGATCTCTATTCTCGTTTCAAAAATTTAAATAGTCAACATAGATCTTTGAAACAGAATAATTACGATCTCCTTGTGAAATATCAAGAATTATCTTCTTCTAAGAACACTACACCTATTGAGAATACATCTTCTCAAACTTTAGATCTTAGTAAAGAGAATGATATTCTCAAAACTAAGAATCTAGAACTACATACACAAATATCCGAAATGGATAAAAATGTTTCATCACTAAAGATGAAATACGACGAGATGTCTTCCAATATTAATAAATTTAATAAAGGAAAGACTAATCTCGATGATTTGCTAAAAATACAATATCCAGCAAATCATAGACAAGGTCTGGGATATTCTCATAAGAATGCATTCAAGTCCTATAGCACTTCTTCTTCTGTTGGAAAAACTACTTTTGTTAGACCTCAAAAGAAGTATCACGCATTTATTTATACGAAGAATGTAAACATTCCTACTTCTTCTTCACAAAGAAATGTTTCTAACATTTCAAAACCATCTTCTAGGAAACCTACTACAATTAGTATATGGGTTCCTAAAGATTCTTGTTTTAAAGATATAAATGATTATATCTCTCATTATTTACATTCTATTGTTCATTCTTATGATTATATTAAAAAGCCAAATTCCACTTGGGTTTGGCTTCCAAAAATCTAATCCCAAGGACCCTCAAAAAGGGGTACCAATACTTAATGTTTTATCTTTCAGGTACCTAAAAAGGAAAGATGGATTTTGGATAGTGGATGTTCAAAACATATGACAGGAAATGTCAAACTACTTTCAAACGTCAAGTACAAACAAGGAGGCACAGTTACCTTTGGTGACAACAAGAAAGGAAAAATCATAGGCACTGGAACAGTTGGCAATACAAATCAGCCTATCATTGAGAATGTTCACTTGGTTGACGGTTTGAAACATAATTTACTTTCCATTAGTCAGTTATGCGATAAAAATTACAAAATAGTTTTTGAACAAAATGATTGCATTATTTATGATTCTGATATGTCATCTGTTTTGTTTCGTGGTAAGCGTAAAAATAATATTTATATCTTATGCATGTCTGTTACCACAAATAATCATTGTTTAATGATTACATCTGATGATACACTTTTATGGCATAAACGTTTTGGACACACTAATTTCAAAAATCTAGCACACATTTCAAAACACAAATTAGTAAATAGAATGCCAAATATTTCTTTCAAACACAAACATTTTTGTGATGCTTGTCAACAAGGAAAAATGCACAAATCTTCTTTTAAATCAAAGGATGTTATCTCAACAAAGAGACCATTAGAATTCTTACATTTAAATTTGTTTGGTCCTTCTAGAGTAGCTTCTTTAAATAGAATTAGATATGCATTTGTCATTGTTGATGAGTATTCAAGATATATTTGGGTTATATTCTTACAAAAACAAGAATGATGCATTTGAAGAATTTTCAATATTTTGTAAAAAGATACAAAAAATCAAATCTTCTAACATTGTCACTATTCGTAGTGATCATGGAGGAGAATTTGAAAATGAATCATTTACCAAGTTTTGTAATGATAATGGCATTACTCACAATTTTTCTTTTCCTCGTGCTCCTCCTCAAAATGGAGTAGTTGAAAGGAAAAATAGAACTTTACAAGAATGTGCAAGAACAATGCTTTATGATAGTAATTTACCGAAATATTTTTGGGCTGAAGCTGTCGCAACTGCATGTTACATTATGAATAAAATTCTCAAAAGGCCATTACTTAATAAAACTTGTTTTGAATTATTCTTTGATCGTATTCCATGTGTATCATATTTTAAAGTGTTTGAATGTAAATGTTTTATTCTTAATACTAAAGATGCACTTGATAAATTTGATTCGAAATCTGATGAAGGTATTTTTGTTGGATACTCAACACGTAGCAAAGCCTACAAAGTATATAACAAAAGAACTTCAACAGTTGAAGAATCACTACATGTCACATTTGATGAGAATCCCTCATCTAATTCTCACATCATTGATGATGAAGAGAATATATTACATGTATCTAATTCTTTAGATAATATCAAACTTGATGAAATTGATGCTACTAATCATTCTGTTGAGTCTATTTCAGATAATACAGATCTTCCCAAAGCTTTTGCACAAATACCAAATCATCCATCAGAGTTAATCATTGGAAATATCACTGATGTTGTTAGAACTCGTCGTCAAATTGAACAAATGGTGCATTGTGCTTTCCTTTCATCCATCGAACCAAAGAACATCAAAGATGCATGTGAAGATAGTTTATGGATTATCGCTATGCAGGAAGAACTCAATCAATTTCAATGAAATGATGTTTGGGAATTAGTTCCCAGACCAACAGATCATTCAATTATTGGTACCAAGTGGGTATTCAAAAATAAATTGGATGAATCTGGTCAGGTAATTAGAAACAAGGCAAGATTGGTTGCACAAGGTTATAATCAAGAAGAAGGTATTGATTATGATGAAACCTATGCACCAGTTGCTCGTCTTGAGTCTATTCGCATGTTGTAATCATTTGCATGTTTTAAAGATTTTAAATTATTTCAAATGGATGTCAAAAGTGCTTTTTAAATGGATTTCTTAAAGAGGAAGTTTATGTTGAACAACCTCCTAGTTTTCATCATGAAAATTTTGAAAATCATGTTTTCAAATTAAAGAAAGCTCTGTATGGTCTCAAACAAGCACCTCGTTCTTGGTATGAAAGACTTAAAAGCTATCTTTTAAATTCTGGTTATAATATTGGTAAAATAGATTCCACTCTTTTTATTAAAAATATTAAATCTAACATAATCATTATTCAAATATACGTTGATGATATTTTTTTTAGTTCTACTAATGAATCTCTTTGTCAAGATTTTTCTAAGATTATACAGAAAGAATTTGAGATGAGTCACATGAGTGAACTCAATTACTTCCTCGGTCTTCAAATCAAACAATAGAAGGAAGGAATCTTCATTCACCAAAGCAAGTACTCTAAAGAACTCATCAAGCGTTTTGGTTTAGAAAGTTTTGCAGAAAAACGTACTCCAAAGAGTACATCTACATCTCTCGACAAAGACTTAAATGGTAAGAGTGTTGATCAACGTCTTTACAGAGGTATGATTGGCTCCCTACTCTATTTAACTGCTAGTAGACCAGACACTATGTTTTCAGTATGTTTATGTGCACGTTTTCAGACAGATCCTAAAGTTTCACACTTAACTGCCGTAAAAAGGATTATTAGATACGTTAAGCACACTTCTGATTTTGGTTTATTTTATCCCAAGTCAAGCACATTTGATTTATTATCCTATAGTGATGCAGACTTTGCTGGTTGCAAATCAGATCGTAAAAGTACCAGTGGTACTTGCCACTTTTTAGGTCATTCTTTAGTTTCTTGGTTTAGCAAAAAGCACAACTCTGTTTCATTATCTACAACCGAGGCAGAATATATTGCCGCAGGTTTAGCATGTGCTCAAATCTTGTGGATGAAACAAACTATATCTGACTATGGTATTGATTGCTCTACTTGTCCTATTATGTGTGATAATACTAGTGCTATTAATCTTTCTAAAAATCATGTGCATCATTCTCGTACAAAACATATTGATGTACGTCATCATTTTCCAGATGATCATGTTCAGAAAGGAGATATAGTTCTTAAATTTATAGCTACTGAACATCAGACAGCTGATATTTTAACCAAACCATTGAAAGAAGATACTGTTATTAAGCTTCGTAGGAATTTAGGGATTATTAGTGAATCGTACCTATGACACATTCTTATTTTTATTTATAGAATTTTTCTCAAATTTTTTCAAATTTTTCTGGGTATTTTTGAAATTGGTCGACCAATTCACCAATATTGGTCGCCAATTTTCGAATTTTTTATTATTTTTAATTTTTTTCCGGTAACTACTTCGTCTTCCCGCTTATTCTCGTTATCCGTTCCCTCCATTGTTTCCGAAACTGAACACATCCCTTCGTTTTCAAATTTTGGTGGGATTCGTTTCTAAAACTTCTCTCCCGATTGGAATTCTATCCGTTCCAACAACTTCCCATAACTAAATTTTAACCCGATTTAATTCTTGCCTAGGGAGTCTAAGTCTCAACAAATATCTTCTGCCAAATTTTTTCTTCGTTTTCCAACGCACTATTCCCTCATTCCACATCCACAGACCCGCCGTCCTTTCTCAATCAATCATTTTTTTACATTGGTTGCTACTGGTCCGTTGCTTTTGTGATGTTTTGTTCTCTGAATCTCTGTTAATTATTTTTGTTGTCTACTTGTTCTACGTTTGGGTTATGTTGTGTGGACTTTGCCTTGGATTTCTAATCAACTAGTGTTGTCTTGTCCTTATGTTACAAATTAGTGTTGTCTTGTCCTTAACTAGTGTTGTCTTGTCCTTATGATGCCAATTAGATTCTGAGGTTATAAATTTGTAATACCAATACTTATAATTTGTAATACCAATTAGATTCTTTGGTGATTTCATTATGAGTGTTATCTGCAAACATTTTTTAAAAAAAACTAATTAAAATCATTTATGTCTGTTGTTATTTGAATCACAAGTAGTTCTGCATTTATTTCCTCTAGGCATTCTGTCAAAATTACTTTATCCGTTTGATCTTTTATGCCATACTGTGTGTTGCAATTTCAATTTGTACACAAGCGCATCAGCATCAAATTGTTTTTTCGTACGGCATTCAGCGAACATAGTACAAGACATGTCGTCTTTTTTATTTTTTTTGTCTAAACTGATATGTCCTTTATATTTTTTTATTTGCACTCTTCCAATGAACTTGGTGGATGTGTATATGCTGTCATTTAGGCATAAAAACATTCCATGCTTCTTCCATAGCAGCTTGGTCATTTCATTGTACAAACACCACTCTTTTCTTATCCTACCCAACAGTCTCAAACCTTTTGCAATAATCTATATTATTTTTACCAACACCAAACTGGCCCTATTTTTTCCTCTGTTACTACACCACTCTAATTATCTTCTTCAGACATTTTGCAACCTGCCACAAGACATGTCTCTTGTGTCATCATTTACAATTATTTTTTGTGACACTGCTATTTGAGCACTAGTTTTCACCACTCCAATCCACTACATGGCTCTGTATATTTGAGCACTAGTTTTCACCACTTACAATTATTTTGACATGCACTCAATTTTTTACTGGTCTGAATATTTAATTTTTTTTTCTTTGGCCTGACTTCTTTTATCTTTTTCATGCTCTTTCCATTCATTATTTTTCATGGCTTGCTCTTTATTACGGTCTTCATATTTTTCTTGTCTTACACCTGATTTTCAACTCTGGCCAAATTCGGTTCAATTTTTTTATAGGCTATCTACTTTGACCGCATTTTATATTCCCCTCACTAACTACCTTTGCCTCTTTTTGAGGATTCCAAAGGGGGAGAATATATTTCATCTACTCAGGGGGAGTATTCACTAACTCCACATATTCAGGGGGAGTATATCTGATATGTTGAATTTTACTTATATATTTTTTTTTCTTGTTTGTCATCATCAAAAAGCGGGAGAATGTTGGAATTTCATAATTCCATATTTATATTCCCATATGGTTTTGATATGACAAACACATTCAGTGCTACTAACTCTATGTATGCAGATACATATCAATGCTGAGTTCCACACAATCAGATATCTTCATGCATACTCAATCAGATATACCATTCATGAAGCTGGAAAGACAAAGGCACCTAATCCACGACTTGGATATATAATCACTTGATAAGGATCTCCTGCAAAGAAGCTTCTCAGATTCAGTTGCAGATTCAGTCCTATCTACGGCTTTATGTAATCAATGTAAAAATTTACTTTATTAGAGTCACAAAGCCTTGTGATAATATATCTTAGTCATCTAGGTTCCATTACTCAGAGATCTACACTTCCCAATTTCGAAAATTCGCAACTTTGAAAATTGGCAGCCAATAACCTCATTTTGGTCGACCAATTTTAAACCTTCGAATTTGGTTATGGGATTGCATATGCAAACTCCCCTAACCGTGTAGATTCTATAAATGTCTTCCAACGGTCGAAATTCCCTCTCTAAATTTTGGTTGACCAATTTGTCCTTTTGGTCGACCAATTTCAAAACTAGCCGTTTTGATCCCAAATTTTCAGCGACGGTTCTTGCCCGTTTTCCAACGTTAACTACAGTCCCCAACCGTCCCTAAACACTATAAATAAAGGGGTAGACCCTCTCTTTTCTTTCACACACTTTCCTCTTCTTTACTCTCTTATTTGTTGGAATCAAGTCTTCTCTTTTCTAAAGCTTTAGGCCATTAGTTGTTCTTTTCTTATTTGTAAGAAGAAATCATTAGATTTCCTTCTTCATTTAAGAACGGAAGAACTTGGATTTTTCAACATCATTTTTGGAAAGTTGTTTGTGTTCATAATTGTAAGAAGAAATCAATAGATCTCTCTCTTCTTTTATGAACCAGAGAACTTCAAGTGTTGCTCTTCATTACATATCTTTTACATCTTGAAGTTCATCTTCTAAACACCATCCTTGAATTCTTTCTCTGAAAATTATAACAAGGCTATAGGTGTTTTTCTATTTCATTATTTTACAGGTTTGAATCTCGGTTAGAGATTGTACAAAGTTTGGGACACGGAGAGTGTCGCCATTTTTGTAAGTTCGTGCTTGCGGGGCAAGTGATTATAGTGGATTGAAAATCTCTACAGTGTATAGGACTGGAGTAGGATCACAAGGATCCGAACCAGGATAAATCTCTGTGTTTGCGATTGATTTAATTTCAGTACTTGTCTTTTTATTTTTGTGCCATCTTTGCAAATATTACTAACATTTTATTTGCGACATTTTTTTATATACACTATTCACCCCCCTCTAGTGTATTGATCCTTACAGGCTAAAATTACAGATAGCCCAACCAATAAATTAGTTGAGAGGGTGCCTCTATATGGTTATGATCCTGATGCCCCTGAAGTTTCGACTGAAGCTGCAAAAACCTTTGTGGGGGTTAAGGATTGACGAAAGTTTGTTCCCTTCTTCCTTTTCTTCTCAACATCCTTAGGTTCAAGCTAAACGGTGACCTTTTCTCTTCTGTGGGCCCGTAACAACTTCAGTAAAGACATCCACAGCGCCAGCCAAGCTTTTGGCTACTAATGTCGAGCTTTCGGTGCCGGGAGCTAAATCTTCTACAGCTACAGGCAAGCTCCCATCAGCCAGGCTTGATCTCCTGATGGTTTGAATTAACTTCTACTCCTTTGTTATTGGGTTAGTTGACGGATGACCCGACGAGCTACCTGCATATTTCTTAAACCCAAGGCATAGAAGCTTCTTCAAATCAAGGTGCGTGTTGAACTCCTGACCGACCATCTTTATAAAAAGAGAAAATATTGGGGTGAGCCAAGGCAAGGACAAAATCTAAAAGCTAAACTTACAAGGAGCACACAAGACACTCTTCAATAGTTGGTTATTCAACAAAACATGAATTGATCTCTCTTCAGCCGGCATAGCTAATAAAAGTGTGGCCGACTTAGATTCAGCATCAGAAAGATTCAATTTCATTGATGCTGAAGTGCCAACACAACCACAATGGGTAAGGAATGCCACTTCACCAGAGAAGGTGATGAAAACAAAATTATCCTTTTAGTCACAAACTTTGCTTAGAAGGACAATGATGAGGTTCTTGTTCCTCATAGCAGTGATATAGTACCACACACTTGAAGGAGCAAGCTTCACTTGGAAGAAGAAAAGAAAAAGCAGCAAAATCGGCACTATTTCGTGTAAAAAGCAAAGCATAATAAAGACGACCAAAGAAGAAATAGAAGTGGGCATTGATTGACAAAGGGAAAGCTCGAGAAAGCCAAAAACTTCGAGAATGAAAGGATGGAGAGAGAAATAAATTCCGTCCTGGAACATCTTTGAATACACCCCCGACCTCACATTTTTGGGGAAAACAAATCCTTTCGTCATAGAAGGCGGCCCGAACCCCGTAAGGATGAAAAATGTATTCGGCCCTGATCTTATCAACCAAGAAATAAGGGTTTGTGGAGGCCATCTCTCGAATCTCCAAATGAACATAGGACACATCATACTCATTCTGTAAAAGTGGGCCCTCTAAAAGATTGACGTGCAAACCTTTTTCCTTTACAGAGGCCTCTTCGAGCTCTGGAAGTTGGGCGACCTTTGATATTACTTTAACATTCTTAGAAATAGATACATCCTTTATCCTCAACATATTAGCCTATAGATTACTGAGGAAAAGGCTAACAGAAAGGGGAGTTATCTTACTTAGATGAAGACGAAATCAAGTGAAGAACAAAAACAAGAACCAATATGATATTATCTGAATATAAGTAAGAAAGCTCTATACCCCCTCCTGATGTTTATACGGAGAGTTGCATCAAGCTAAGCAGTCCAATGGGAAACACGTATCAACGTCTGGAGACACCGAATTTCCAAATTATGTGCATTTTTGGAGCGCAAACCCTAGGGCATGGAGCTCTGGTGACCAACATTAAATATGTCGTCTCGACTATTGTGCCCATCCAATCTCTGCATGTAACATAACCCAACCTCAACCCCCATGTCTGATAAGCTCGGGAGATGGGGGCTATTGATATGACCCTAGGCCAGCCCAGAGGCCGTCAGTTTATTATCTCTAGCTAAGCCCAGTAGTGCCCACGACTTCGGGCCCAGCAATCCAGAAGCACTCACGCACGGCCTATCGCCTCCTCAGTTATAGCGACATCTCGACTGACTGTTGGGCTCATGCGGTTACTGAGTCCACCCATTAACCCGGCAATCAATGATTGACCGTTAGCCCATCATCAATTTCGAAAGCACAGCCAAAACCTATAAAGCACCATAAGTGCACAAGCGTTCGGGGCAGATGGCATTCATGAAACCATCACTTACAAATACTCTCCCCAACAACCAGAGTAGGGGTGAATCTCTGAGATATACTCTCCCCAACAACAAGAGCGGGGGCGAATCTCTAAGATCCTACACTCGGGTATTCCTATACTCACAATCTGCTCCACCTAAATATTTCCTCCCTAGCTCGGCCTGAGAACTAGCGAACGATGTCCTAACAGGTCGGACATAGTTCCACCAATCCTTTTCGAGTTAACCACCGACCTAAGCATTGGAGGGAAGTTGGTCGGACCCCAGATCCGACCCACTGACGAGCTTCCTGTGTTGCAGACAATTAGGAGATAGCTCAGCCCCGACTTCTATAGCTCGGCCCGGAGTCACTTCAGGTCGAGTATAGCTCGTCCGACGCCCAGAAATCTGCCTAATTCCTCCACGTCAGCAGCTTCATCCAAACCGTTTATCAATAATTCCAATGATGAGAAAACTATTTGAAACAACATCCACTCCCTCCACCCATGTAACCGCCATGATATTACTCAACCAACCCTACGTTCTGTGAGAGAAAATCCATGGGAATCCGTCCGTTAGTTGAGAAAATCCATCAGACATCTCAACTAACCATCTCAACTAACCGCTCGGATCGGGTTTTGATTTATTGTGCCATTTCAGGCCAAGCACACCCACTTACATCAATGTCTCCAGCCCTCGTAGTAATTTCAGTAACGATGATTTCATCTCCATTCAACGCACTTCATCTCTAATATTTTGTAGGTTCTAATCATGATGTCCACAATCATGCAAAGATTAATGATAAATTATTACTCCCAAAGCGATAGATTTGTCTTTGTAGCCTCTTGATAAATTATTACTTGACACTCAACGACTTCATTTATATGGTTAAGAATTGGTGATTCTTGTTTTGTGATTTGAGTTTTAAAATCTTGAGTTATAGTTTAAGATTTGAGTTGTTTTACGCAAATATGCCAATGCGACACAGAACTGAATTAACAGAAACATAAAACGAGGTGGCAAGTTTACTTGAAGACGTCATCAGAGTTAGAAGTATAATGGTGGAATATTTCCATCATACGCACGAGCATTTGGATTTGGTTCACACACAAAAAGCAAACAGAGAGCGAGGCAAAATAGGACCAGCAGAGACATGAACGTGAAGAATGGAGGAGTTGGTGCCTTGCATTCATGGCGTTTTTCCTTTCCGTTGGCGAACAATATGCATAGTATCACAATCAATAACACATGCATGTTAGCTAACAATATGTATAGTATCACAATCAATGTCACATGCATGCACACGTTATCCAGTTGGTCTTCTCTCCATCGTATTTAAAACAGTGACTAAGACCTGAGCCAATTGGCTTAGTTATATTCGTCATCTTTCCCTTGCGAGAGGTCAAGGATTCGATTACTGATTTTTGATGTATAAAATAAACAACAAACCCTCCAACACTATTCAGATCAAGGTCGGTCCGATTTTCATGTTTATATTCATTTTGGCTTTTGTTGATGGGAAAATCCACCGAACAATAAATTTACGATGATAGGACCACGGTTACAATGATCGGATGATGATGTTGATGATGAGCTGATCTGTCATCGGCTAAGGATGATGATGGACCAGCAAAGAACCCGATTCTACAGATTGCCGATGTATCTGCAATACAAGGAACCTGTCAAAAATTGGTCGGGCTTGGGTTCGAACCTAAACCCCTCCGACGCTCAAGGTAGTTTTGAACACGAAGAAAGTTCGTATAATCAGAAGTGAACTATTTGTTATCCGATCTGATTATGCCGAACTATAATTTAAATTGAAGACGCACAAGTATTTGTGATAGTACCTGGCCTTTTAGATGGAATTGTTTTCGAACCATTTCTCTGTTGGAGAATCCTTCCTTTTATAGGAGTCGTGTGATTGATGACGACTCCTCATCTTCCGAACGGTCGTCATCATGTAGAATATCAGGAGATTGTCAGTAATAATCATTGATGGTAAGGATCATTAATGGCCATCATTAAATGCTGTCTTTGAATGCTCTCATTATTCGGTAATTGAAATGTTGCGCATTCTAAGCGACATAACGTTTAGGTCATTAATTGTTGAGAATCCCAAGGGTTACGCTCATTAAATGAGGTAACAGTTCCTTTCATAACTCATCGGAGCAAGAACTTTGTATACAACGTTGTGTGTATCTGAAGTTGCCGATCTTGTGAGGGCCCAATCATAATCGAAAGCCCGATCTGTTTCCAAGCTTCCGCTCCTGAATTCTAGCTTCCGACATTTCAATACAAATCGTTGTTGTAGGTCTCATACGATCTATATCTTGGTCATAAAAATTGTCCCCGTCATTCGATCCCGAACTTAGAAAACAACGGTTCTGGATCGGATGACGTTCGCCTTTTCATTAGTCGAATGCAGATTTCGGAGAGGCGCAATTAAGTTTTCCGCCAAAACATCATGTCATTTGATTTCGAAAAATGCAACAGTCAGGGATTTCGCCACGTGGCCTTGTATGAACGGCTAGGATTTCTCCGATCACTTTATAAATATGAGACATCCCTTCGAAGAAAAGTTCCCCTTGCCTTCGTGTAGATCAATTCCGCAAGCTTTTCCAGTGATTGTCTCTTCTCCTATCATCTTCTTCGATTAGTCTGCAATTTAAGGTATTTCTTGTTTTATTAATCATGGTTTCTTCTCCTTCTATTGATTCTGAGACCAATAAATTATTAGAGAGTCTTGGTTTGGGCGGTGGAGATGTTGTAGCTCAAGAAACGATCGTATCAACTTCTGCTACAAATAGCGAGTAAGTCAAAGGGGGATCATCAGGTATCCCGAAGGAGATTTCGACAACTATTTTTGTTACTCAGACCTCCGTGATTTCCCTCATACGATCCCAATACATTTGTCCCCCTTACGAAGTTAGGATGGCTACCCATACTGATAGGATCTGTTCTGCCAAGGAGAACGAGGTCGGAGTGTATACCAAAGCTTTCGGTGTAGGATTTCGCTTTCCTCTCCATCCGTACTTTGTTATCGTTCTTTCTTTTCTGGAGATTTCATTATGCCGACTTAGTCTGAACTTTGTTAGTGCAATTATTAGTGTAGGGATCGTCTAACCCTTGCAATACTAACAACACACACTAGAGGGTGGGTGAATAGTGTAATAGCAATAAAATTGTCCAATTAAAATTTAACTTGCAAATACGGAATTATAAATGCAAGAGGAATTAAAAAGCACAATCAATCCAAACGCAAACACAAAGTTTTACCCTGGTTCCCCAAACTTGGGTACATCCAGCCACACCAATATTCACTATATTCCCACACAGAGAAGTGAATACAAATCTCACAATGAGATACCCCACAAAGAGGATTTATGCCCTACACAAGGACCCAACCAATCCTACACAAGGATCAAGACTCCCACACAGAGAATCACTAACTCCCACTCAGAGAATTAGGGTTAGCCCTACACTAGGACACTAGAACTCCCACAAAGAGAGTCAATTCCCACAAAGAGAATTCCCTAGTCCCACAAAGAGACAACCTCTCACAAAGAGAGAAACTCCCACAAAGAGAGTATCCTAATCCCACAAAGAGAAATAGGAAAACAAATTACACCCTGTAAAGTAAATACTCTTACCTATGCCTTGAGATGCTTACTCATGAATGAATGCAAGGCATGGTAGAGGATCTCCAAGTGTTGGAATATGCTTGAGAGCACTTGGATGATTTCCCTTGAGCTGGACTTCAATGCATGAAGGAAGATGAATGCTCAATAGAGGGAAATGAGGGAGCTTGAGAGTGGCTTAAAGATCTCTTGAGATTTTCAATAGAATCAATCAAGAAGTTTAAGCAAAGGCAGCACACTCATATATATAGGAATCCTATATCAAGCCCAAAAACCCAAAGAAACAGCCAAATAAACAAATCTGCAACGGCTAGAAATTAGGTGAAAACGACAAGAACAGTCGACTGATGATCATAAGACAGTCGACTGATCAACGGCTAGAAAATATCCAACGGCTATAATCTGAGCCAGGACAGTCGACTGACGAAGTCAATACAGTCGACTGACAAACAGGACAGGCGCCTGTTAATCCTTCAGCAGACGACTACTGCAGGTGATGGATCGAAACAGAGAGCTGCACTCTTTCTCCAATTCTTCGCACAGGCGACTGATGTTAATACTACAGTCAACTGTCAAATAGTCAGGCGACTGTATATTCTTCATCAGTCGACTATTGTAAAACATGGAGAGAAGACAGAGAGATGCAGTGATTGCACTTACGCTAGACAGGCGACTGTTGGCCAATTTCCAAGTGACTGTAAATATACAGGCGACTGTAAACTGATCTTCAGGCGACTGTGCGTAAAGCTGAAGTTTGAGTCAATTGAAATGTTGACTTGAGCTGTGCATATCAGGCGACTGTAGAAGGATCTACAAGCGACTGGAAATCACCCAGTCGGCTGTGTTTCCCTTATCAGGCGACTGACGGAAAGCCAGATACTCCAAGTGAGTCTTTGGACAGAGTGAACCTATTGGGTTGGATTCTATGATAATCCTAAGGTTCACTAAGATGGTTAAATACATATGCATGAATGAGCAAACCATCTAGCAAGGCATTACATTAACCCTAGACTCAAAAGAGAGAAAGCAATATAGTAAATTACATGGATTACAATGCTTTCTTAAGAGTCTAAGTCTTCAATCTTGATGCCTTGATTGCTCTCCACCATCTCCAAGCTTTTGCACTCCTTGAGTCCAAACTTTGGCCCTTCTTCACATGATGTCCATCCTTACAGCAAGTGATTAGTCTCCAAGAAGGATATCCTTGAAATAAACTGAGAGACTAAAACATGAGATTCATTAGCAACAACATAATGTTGTGATCATCATCAAAAAGATTGGTATGAAACACCAATACTCAACAATCTCCCCATTTTTGATGATGACA
This sequence comes from Scilla litardierei, assembly GCA_030789695.1. Taxonomy (NCBI): domain Eukaryota; kingdom Viridiplantae; phylum Streptophyta; class Magnoliopsida; order Asparagales; family Asparagaceae; genus Scilla; species Scilla litardierei. The sequence goes on from CM061142.1 coordinate 767,026,844, forward strand.
CACATTATGTAAATCATAAAGAAATAAAGCACAATGCTAATGATCTCCCCCTACTTATATACACCAATTATATAATGAGCTACACAAAGGTAAATACTCATAATACCAATAAAAACATGGTGACATATAATAGGCATGGATTACACAAACCAATTGCAAAGAATAAAGGCATGCAAACATGAATGGTTTATCTAATCTCATATATCTCTCCCTATAGAGATATCTCTCCCCATATGCATATGTATATATCTCTCCCCCTATAGATATGATCACATAATGCATATATCTCTCCCCCTTGACATCGTCAAAAAGGTGGACATCAAAAACATCCCTCTTTGTCATCTTAACCAAGATGTGACAATATGCAAGAAACGAAAGATATGTATGATACCAAATTTAAAAATTTAGTGGGTATCAATTCATTATCCCATGCTCCCCCTAGATCATAGAAATGGTCAACTTTTGACTTATAGGATCTAATACCAATTAATTAATGGAGCCATGGGCCTAAAAGTGTATCAAAGCAATAGATATGGAAAAATCAAGCTTCAAAGATACACAAGGATATTGCCAAAAACAATGAGACATGAAACATGTTGACAATAAACAAGAGGTTTGGTTTGAGACCCAAAATAACCAAATGTAAATAATTATCTCAAATAACCTCCGAAATGAGAGTTAAAATATGTCTTAAAATAATTTAAACATATAATATATTAACTCCCCCATTGACATACACATGGATCAAAAACGCATGCATGTCAATAAACCCCAAGGCCCCCATTTTCATGAAAAGAAATCAATTTGAAAATTTTCAAAATCATGAAACACACACAATCAATGGGTATGCTTAAAATAAACATAGAAGCACAATACCCATACAATATGCATATGTGTGAGGAACCTAAATATTAGGTAACCAAACCCAAGAGGAGTTTGATTTCCTAACGTAATCACACGAGGTGATCACATCCCTAACTAGAGAGTTGATGTAACTATCTCTCTCTTGCACACTAACCTTAGTGGGAATCTATAATCTCAAGGATTTTCTAGGCAAGGGTTTTGCCTTTGCAAGAGGGAAGGATGTGGCATGCTTAGGTGTAGAAACAAATTTCTTAGCATGCAAAGAATGAGAATTTTGCTTCTTAGCAAAAAATGAAGATTCTTCATTCTTCCTCATCACCTTGTGATCTACATGCTTCTTGTTGGTGTTATTGTTGTACAAGAAAGCATGGTGATTCTTCTTAGGTGCTTTAGCAATATTTCTTGTATTTGCACCAAAAGAGGAATTAGAGGTGGGTTTGGGAACCACATTTTGAATATAACCCAAACCTCCTCTATGATTTGCCGGATATTATTTTTCCAACAAATCGTGGAGTGAATCCCTAGAATACACAAAGCTTATGAGCTTCTGGGATTCCTCTTCACATTTCAACGTAAGTTGTTGAATGTGAGCATCTAAGCTAAGGTTTTGAGCAATGAGTTTTTCATTAGAAAGGCTCAATTCCTTAACTTGAGAGAGAAGTGTGTCTCTCTCACAAGTGTCATAAACATGCTTTTCATTATGAATATTTTCACTAGAAGATTCTAAATCATGCACCCTACTCATAGCATTATCAAGTTTAGCTTTCATTTTCTCATATGAGTCGATGCACTTACTTGCCAAATTTGAGGCCACATTAGGCGGTATTCAAGCTCCTCATAAGATGGCTTTTCCTCCTCGGCTTCCTCATCACTATCCTCCTCGCTTGAGCTTGACGAAGACTCTTCCCCATTAGTCATAAAGCAACTTTCTTCTTTGGAGTTGAGCCATATCTCTATCTCTTCATCGCTAGTGTTAGATGAAGTTGATGAAGAATCATCAAAGGCAACGAAACACCTTTGATCGTGCTCCTTGTCATCCTCTTCTTCATCATTAGATGTGTCCCCATCGGAATCATCAAATGTGCCAATAAGTCCCTTCTTTTGGTTCTTGACCTCGGACTTGGCTTTCCAATGTTTCTTCCCTTTACCCTTACCGGTATCTATGTTGAGTTTGGAAGAGAATTCGGTAGCCACATGACCTATTCCACTGCAGTTGAAACAAACCAACTTGTTAGACTATGAGACAAACTTTGATGAAGACATACCTTGATTGTCCTTGAGGAATGCCTTGAAATTCTTGAATTGCTTGGCAAGCTCGATGTAGTCATCGTCACTAAGAACTTCTTCTTCTTCACTTGGAGCTTCTTGTTGGAACTTCTTTTTCCACTTGAAAGACTCCTTCTCACCATGCAGAGCAACGCCCTTTTTCTTCTCGGGCTTGGTTGACTGAATCTCTTCCTTATGTTGAAGTAGCACTTCATGAGAGATCTCCAATGTATGCCAAATACTGTTGGCCGATTTGCACATAGAGATGCGATCGAACTCATTCGGAGTGAGGGCGCAATAGAGAACACACATAGCCCTAGCATTGACTTTGATCAATTCCTTCTCCGCTTTAGTTCTCAAGGCCGCGGGTGAAGTAGGCTCCTCGAAAGGTGACTCCGTTATGTCCCAAAGGTCATGACTCTTCAAGTAGACCATCATCCTGATCTTCCAACTCGGGTAGTTGGTTCCGTTGAAGACCGGGGGTCGAACGGTAGAAAGACCTTCTTCATAAGGCGCGGATGAGGCGTTGAATGCCATCGTTGCAGTATGGTTTAACCTCGCTCTGATACCAATTGTAGGGATCGTCTAACCCTTGCAATACTAACAACACACACTAGAGGGGGTGAATAGTGTAATGGCAATAAAATTATCCAATTAAAATTTAACTTGCAAATGCGGAATTATAAATGCAAGAGGAATTAAAAGGCACAATCAATCCAAACACAAAGTTTTACCCTAGTTCTCCAAACTTGGGTACATCCAGCCACACCAATATTCACTATATTCCCACACAGAGAAGTGAATACAAATCTCACAATGAGATACCCCACAGAGAGGATTTATGCCCTACACAAGGACCCAACCAATCCTACACAAGGATCAAGACTCCCACACAGAGAATCACTAACTCCCACTCAGAGAATTAGGGTTAGCCCTACACTAGGACACTAGAACTCCCACAAAGAGAGTCAATTCCCACAAAGAAAATTCCCTAGTCCCACAAAGAGACAACCTCTCACAAAGAGAGAAACTCCCACAAAGAGAGTATCCTAATCCCACAAAGAGACATAGGAAAACAAATTACACCCTGTAAAGTAAATACTCTTACCTATGCCTTGAGATGCTTACTCATGAATGAATGCAAGGCATGGTAGAGGATCTCCAAGTGTTGGAATATGCTTGAGAGCACTTGGATGATTTCCCTTGAGCTGGACTTCAATGCATGAAGGAAGATGAATGCTCAATAGAGAGAAATGAGGGAGCTTGAGAGTGGCTTAAAGATCTCTTGAGATTTTCAATAGAATCAATCAAGAAGTTAAAGCAAAGGCAGCACACTCATATATATAGGAATCCTATATCAAGCCCAAAACCCCAAAGAAACAGCCAAATAAACAAATCTGCAACGGCTAGAAATTGGGTGAAAACGACAAGAACAGTCGACTGATGATCATAAGACAGTCGACTGATCAACGGCTAGAAAATATCCAACGGCTATAATCTGAGCCAGGACAGTCGACTGACGAAGTCAATACAGTCGACTGACAAACAGGACAGGCGCCTGTTAATCCTTCAGCAGACGACCGCTGCAGGGGATGGATCGAAACAGAGAGCTGCACTCTTTCTCCAATTCTTCGCACAGACGACTGATGTTAATACTACAGTCAACTGTCAAATAGTCAGGCAACTGTATATTCTTCATCAGTCGACTATTGTAAAACATGGAGAGAAGACAGAGAGATGCAGTGATTGCACTTACGCTAGACAGGCGACCGTTGGCCAATTTCCAGGTGACTATAAATATACAGGCGACTGTAAACTGATCTTCAGGCGACTGTGCGTAAAGCTTAAGTTTGAGTCAATTGAAATGTTGACTTGAGCTGTGCATATCAAGCGACTGTAGAAGGATCTACAGGCGACTGGAAATCACCCAGTCGGATGTGTTTCCCTCATCAGGCGACTGACGGAAAGCCAGAGACTCCAAGTGAGTCTTTGGTCAGAGTGAACCTATTGGGTTGGATTCTATGATAATCCTAAGGTTCACTAAGATGGTTAAATGCATATGCATGAATGAGCAAACCATCTAGCAAGGCATTACATTAACCCTAGACTCAAAAGAGAGAAAGCAATATAGTAAATTACATGGATTACAATGCTTTCTTAAGAGTCTAAGTCTTCAATCTTGATGCCTTGATTTCTCTCCACCATCTCCAAGCTTTGGCACTCCTTGAGTCCAAACTTTGGCCCTTCTTCACATGATGTCCATCCTTATAGCAAGTGATTAGTCTCCAAGAAGGATATCCTTGAAATAAACTGAGAGACTAAAACATGAGATTCATTAGCAACAACATAATGTTGTGATCATCATCAAAATAAGATTGGTATGAAACACCAATACTCAACAATTAGCTTCATCGTACTTTGTTCGGCTAATGGGATAGTGCCGACCCTCTCACTCTTCTAATATTTCTTTCAAATAAAGTGCAACTCTGCCCATTTCTAAATCTCTGCACGAAAAAGGAAACGCTCATCTTGCACTTGCCAAACAAAATTCCCGATTGGAAGACAGATTATGTTTTCATTTTGATGCCTGAAATGCTGCTCTTCAAAACTCAATGGGGTGAGCTCAACCAATTGGCCTTAAAGGACATCGTCCTTGACGAATCAGAGAAAAAGGTGGCAGATCGGCTTCTTGGACTTCCTAGTTCGGAAAGATCATTCAAGAAATTGAACTCTAAAGAATTGATCGGAAGATTTGTTTGGCCTGAAGGTAAACTGCTCTTGTATAAGTTATCAACCATTTTACTCACCCTAATCTTTCGTCATTTGCAGGATCGGTTGGCAAGAAAGCGATGATGAGCTATAGCATGAAAGGCCTCCTGAAAAGGAGGGAGAAGCAACTACAAAAAGAGTTATCTGCTCAACCTTCTGCTCAAGAAACACCAAGAGCGTCTACTGAAGCTTCGAAGAAAAGATACCAACCATCTTCGGAGTTGATGGGGACCGAGAAGAAGAAGAAGAATAAAAGCAAGGGCAGGCAAAGTCGAGGTTTGTAGTTCGGCTCAGGAAGAAGTCATTGTGACTACGTCCCCTGATGTTGTTGTACTCACTCATCAACCCGGTCTAGAAGCTCCGTCAAAGACCTTGGCTAATGTTCCTCCCACTAGTTCAAAAACTTTCCTTACTAGTTCAGAAGTTCGTCCCTCAAGATTGGCTCCTCATGCTGCTTCAACGGCCGAATTACGACGAATTACGACCTTTGAATTCAGCTAAGATTGCTGATTAATGGCCATGGGATTGTATGCCCCCTAAGGGGGCCAACAGGACAGTTCGCTAGAGCTGTGATCAAGCGATGGCGATTTTTAAATCGAAAAAAGTCAATCTTACCAATCTGCCAGAAGAGAAACTTTTGAAGCCGACATTGCCAGTATGCATCGAAGAATCTATTTTTGAAGACTGTGGGGTTGCTGCTCGTCTGGCTGAAAATTCGGTTCTTCCTAGGGATAAGGAGTCATTGAGGGGAATGAACCTAGAAAGGCTCTCCAGCACCGCAGTTTGGCTTTCTCAACAGGTTTATTCTCGCTTTATTATCATTTATTTTATCCAAATAATCCTCTTTGAACGTGGTCTTTCCTTGTTGAGCTATCTTCGGTGACGGCATCACTTCATCAGCATGCTGCCTTTATAGACACCGCGGAGATTAGGCTCGCCAAGAAGACCAATGATCTTGAAGTGATCAAAAAGGAGGCTGTTGAGAAGCTGAAACAAGAGCAGCTCAAAGTCACCAACTTCGGTGATCAAGTAGAGTCTTTGAAGAAAAGTTTGGACGAGCTGGATAAAGCTCACGTTTTGGCAGAAGAAAAGGTAAAGGAAATGGCTGAGGAAAAAGAGATCTCCAAGAAGAGGGTTTCTGAGCTCCAAGCTCGGATATATGACCTGTAAAAAGTTAACCTGATTGAAATAATGAAAGCTGATGTCACCGAGTATCAAGAGAACGAGCTTGTCCCAGCCATAACGAATGATCTCTAAACTGGCTTCAACAAATGTAAGCGAGAGATAGAAAGAGTCTATCCGGATGTCAGAATTGATTTCTCAAAGTTGTCCATGGTCTTTAGTGACGAAGAAGATACTTCATCAGCAAATGGAGAATGAAATGTTATGGGAGATACCCCTCATCCTGAAGGTCCTCAGCCTTAAGAAAACCAAGGTTGAATGACGATGTAACAATGTGTTGACATCGTATTATCATGTGCTTGTCTTCCTTTATGATGAAATGAAAATTTCTTTCTATGTCCATTACTTACTTGTGCCTTCAATTTTTTAACTTTCGATCTTGTGAAATCGTTTATACGATGTTTTTTTATCTGCAAGAACTTTAAAAATATCTTTGGCATTAAGCTTCCTCGGCCCGCGAGAGCTTAAACTCCCGATCGTATAACAGAGGGGCTCGCGAAGGTTGATAAGATCGTCTTCGGCGTTAAGCTTCCTTGGCCCACGGGCACTTAAACTCCCAATCGTATAACTGAGGGGCTCGCGAAGGTTGATAAGATCGTCTTCGGTGTTAAGCTTCCTTGACCTGCGAGAGCTTAAACTCCCGATCGTATAACCGAGGGGCTCGTGATGGTTGATAAGATTGTCTTCGACATTAAGCTTCCTCGGCCCTTGAGAGCTTAAACTCCCGATCGTATAATCAAGGGGCTCGTGATGGTTGATAAGATCATCTTCGACATTAAGCTTCATTGGCCCTTGAGAGCTTAAACTCCCGATCGTATAACCGAGGGGCTCACGAAGGTTGATAAGATCGTCTTCGGTGCTAAGCTTCCTCGACCTACGAGAGCTTTAACTCCCGATTGTATAACCGAGGGACCTGCAAAGGTTGATAAGATCGTCTTCGACGTTAAGCTTCCTTGGCTCGTGAGAGAGTAAACTCCTGATTGTAACCGAGGAGCTCGTGAAGGTTGACAAGATCGTCTTCGGCGTTAAGCTTCCTCGGCCCGCAAGAACTTAAACTCCCAATCGTATAACCGAGGGGCTTGCGAAGACCAATAAAAGTAATAACTTGAAAATGTAATATAACATTAGCATTCCCAAAAAAGTATACTTGGAGCAAAGGTAGAATATTTATTCAATTGCATAGTACAAAGAAATAGCAAACTTTGCTATATTTTACTGATAATACTTGATTAGATGTTTGGCATTCCAAGGGAGAATTAGCTCTTCTCCTTCCATGGTTGCCAATTTGTAAGTAGCAGGTCCCGGCACATCTATGACTTGATATGGACCCTCCCATTTTCAGCAAGCTTCCCTTAGCGAATGATCTCTGGAGCGAAAATGGCCTTTCTTAAGACAAGATCACCAATCCGAAATGTCTTTCCCTTGACGCGAGCATTGTAGTGTCGTGCTACGCATTGCTTTTGTTTAATGAGGGTTGTCAGAGCTTGGTCCCTTACTTCGTCAATGAGCTCCATATTTAGAGATAGGCCTTCTTGGTTCCTTTCTTCGTCAAAGTATTTAATCCTCAAGGACTCTTCACCTATCTCCACAGGGACAATGGCTTCTGCCCCAAACGCAATCATGAAAGGACTTTGACCAATAGCAGCTTTGTAAGTTGTCTGTACGACCAGAGAATGCTCGGTAGCTCGTCATGCCATGAACCTCGGGCCTTCTTTACTTTCTTCTTCAAAGGTTCCAGAATGCATTTGTTTAAAGCTTCTGCCATACCATTGCTCTGGGGATGTGCCACAGAGGCAAAGTGTAGTCGAATCCCCCACTCTGAGCAGAATTCTTTAAAATTGGAGCAGTCGAACTATTTTCAATTGTCGGTCACTATGGATCGAGGTATTCCGGAGAAACATATGATTGACTTCCAGATGAAGTTTGTCATATATTTCCACTTGATACGAGCCAGTGGTTCCTCTTCAATCTACTTGGTAAAATAATCCACAGCAACAACTAGAAACTTTCTCCCCCTCTTTGCCATAGTGAAAGGTCCGAGAAGATCGAGCCCCCACTTTGCGAACGGGACAGGGCTGATGATGTGAACCAAATCGGCTGGTGGCGCTGAAGAGTGCTTGAAGAACTTTTGACAATCTTCAAATTTATGTACATATGTTGCTGCATCAGCATCCATAGTTGGCCAGTAATAACCTTGTCTGATCGCCTTTAGCACGATCATCCTTCCACCATAATGATTTACGCAAAGGCCTTCATGGATCTCCCTTAGGACATAGTCCACCTCAACAGGTCCTATGCATTTTAAATAAGGGAGCACATCATGCCTAGCGCATCTTCATCTGTACAGGACGCCTTCGTAAAGAGCGTATTTTAACGCTCGCCTTTCAATCTTCTGAGCTTCTGCTTTTGATTTCGACAGTTCACCATCTTTGAGGTATTTGATAATCGTATCCATCCATGTTTCCCCCCTGATTGATGCAAAGTAATTCATCTTCGGTGATGCTCGGGATCAATAGGTTCTCAATAAAGATGGATCTCCCTAACTCAATGGGTGATGAGGAAGCCAACTTTGAGAGCGCTCCGCTCTAACATTGTTCGCCTGCGACATGTGCTCAACTTCAGCATATTTGAAGTTTGCAAGTTCAGTCTTCGTAGCATGGAAGTATTTCTTCATCATCTCATACATGGATTCGTAATGACCCTGTAATTGGTGAATCACAAGTCTAGAGTCACTTACCAAGCATATATGACGAGCTCCAAGGGCTCGACATAACTTCAGTCCATTGAGCACTGCCTCATATTCGGCGACATTGTTGGTAACAGGAAAATTGAATTGGAGAGTGTATTCCACAATACTCCCATTGGGAGTTCGTACAACAATCCTAACTCTGCTACCCGATCTGGAGGATGAGCCGTCTACATACACAACCTATTCCATATCTTCTTTCCATGACGATGTTGACAGATCTTCGACAACTTGCACTTATGGAGGAAGTTCGCCAGTCAGGCTGGATGTTGTCTCGCCTTCTAGGGCATCCATGGTACACTCAGCGACGAAGTCTACCAACGCTTTCCCCTTGATCACTGTTCACGATTTGTAGTGTATGTCAAATTCACTTAACTCGACGCTCCAATTAAGCATCTGCCCAGATCTATCCAATTTCGCCAAGTTACACTCAAGCTGTGAATCTGTCAACACAAAAATAGTATGAGCTTGAAAATATGACTGAAGCCTCCTTGCCGTTGTGACAAGGCAGTAGCCAACTTCTCAATTTGGCTATAGCATATCTCCACTTCTCGGAGCACTCTGCTAGTGTAGTAGACCAGCAATTGGAAGTTCCATTCTTCTTTGAACAGCTTCAAGCGTATTGCTTCTTGGGTGACAGCGAGGTACAGGCTGAGCGGATCTCCTTCATTGGGCTTTGTCAGTAGGGGGACTCTGAAGGTATTCTTTCAGATCGACAAAGACTTAGCACACCCTTCGTACCAATCGACGAGCTTCCTTTCTCCTTTCCTTTTTCTTAGCACGTTCCTAAAAATCTTGAAGAACAGAAGAGATTTCTCGTCTGATTTCGAGAGGAACCGCCTAAGAGCTGTAATTCGTCCATTCAGCCTTTGAAGATCTCTGATTATCTTTGGCTCCTAAAAATTAGTAAGTGCAGCGATCTTATCGGGGTTGGCTTCGATACCTCGCTTTGTGATCATAAAGCCGAGGAATTTTCCTGACTGGACGCCAAATGTACATTTTGCTGGGTTCAGCCGCATGTTGTAAATCCAAACTTTGTGAAATATTTCTTCAAGATCGGTGATGTGATTCTCCAGGTGCTTGGATTTAATGAGCACGTCATCAACGTTAACCTCCAAATTTCTCCCGATTTGATTGTGGAAGACTTTGTTAACCATTCTTTCAAAAGGTTGCTCCGGCATTTTTCAGACCGAACGGCATCTTCCTGTAACAATGAATTCCTCAGTCAGTAACAAATGATGTTTTCTCCTCATCTTCGAATGCCATCTTAATTTGGTTATAGCCAGAAAAGGCATCCATGAAGCTGAGAAGTTCGTATCCTGAGGCATTATCCACCAGATGATCTATGCGCTGTAGTGGATAGCTATCGTTTGGGTATGCCTTGTTTAGATCGGTTAAGTCGACACACACATCCACCATTTCTTGTTGGACTTCTTCACCATCACTACATTAGCAAGCCATTCTGGATATCGTACTTCTCGGATGAATTTTGCTTTGAGAATACTATCTACTTCATCAACCGCCGCTCGCATCTTCCCCCATGTTGCACTTATTTTGTTTGATAGGATAAGTTATAGGATCCACATGTAATTCATGAGTGATTACCTGAGGATCTACACACGGCATATCTTCGGCGCTCCAAGTGAACACATCAACATTAGCTCAAAGGAAAGTAATGAGCTTTGCCTTCAAGTCTGATGGTAGTCATGACCCGATAGATGTGTTCTTGCCCTCTTGCGGCACCAAAGATATCAGTTCGGCTTCTTCCACAGGTGTAGGACGTTGATCAACATATTCTTCTCTACTATCAAGAAAATCTACTGGAAGAGCCTGTTCGACATTCTTATTCTTCATCGAGAGTAGATAGAACAATTTGTAGTGTTGCTAATTTCCCTTTACTTTCCCTACTCCATTTGGTGTCGAAAACTTCACCATTAGATGAAATAGAGAGGGGATGTCCTTGATAGAGTTGAGATATGCCATTGTATGGAGATTTGAGGTTGACCACCATGAACTTTGCCATTTTGATGACTGACTGTAGGCAATCTCCCAATGTGACGGGAAGAGTTATCGTCCCCACTATGGTAACTAAATGGCCAGTGAATCCAATGATGGGACCCGTGCATGGCTGAAGATCAGAGGAATTTAAGGCCATCCTCTCGATGGTCGACAGAAACAAAATGTCACACAAACTTCCTGTATCTACCAAGAGCTTCAATACTTCGACCGATCCAATAATGGCAGTAATGACAATAGCATCATCATGATGCATCTCGACTCCTTCTAAGTCGTTGTTAGTGAAGCCGATCATCGGCATATCAACTTTTGGCCGCTTTGGACCTGCACTTGCCATCATAACTGGACACTCATAAGCTTTCTGGGCTGAGGATGATAGACCGCCCGAAGATGGTCTGCCACTTATGACATCGACCCTAACTATCATCAATTGATCGGCTTCTGGCTGATTTTTATCATTGGGACCTCCAGCTTGATTTGCTTTCGGCTTGTCGAGAAATCTTCTTAGCTGCCCCTGCTAGATTAGCAGTTCAATATCCCTCTTCAATGTATAATAGCCATTAGTGTCATGACCGTGGTCTCTATGATATCAACAATATTTGCTCTGATCTCTTTTATCTCCTGAACTCTTCAAGGGCGGAGGGAGCTTCTCCAAATGTCCTTTAGCTTTTGCCACAGCCATGATATCTGCCAAGGGTGCGTTTAATTTAGGGGGTCCATCTGGAACCCTCTCTCTTCTATTCCACGGACTTTGATCTCTTCTCCTTTGATTATGGTTTTTTTGGTCAACGATCCCTCGATTACGTCGATATGCAACCAACCCCGATCTATTTCTGGGGGTGGTTCTTTCTTCTCTTCCTTACGTGGGGCGATCTCGTCGATGTCTACCAACGCCTCTTCCCCGAGCATGAATCTTTGTGCCTGATTAAATAGACCATCCAGATTTTTCGGAGGATCGTATTGTAGATATTTGAAGAGCCCTCTATGATGAAGTCCCCTCTTGAATGCTGCCATGGTTAACTCGACACTGCAACTTGCGACATTCTGCCTCTCTTTTTGGAACCACTTGATGTACTTGCGGATGCTTTCACCCTCCTTTTGTACTATCGCCAACCAAAGGTCTGAGGCCTGCTTTCATCGTCGACTAGCCATGAACTCTCGAAAAAATACCTACATCAGTTCATTAAATGAGTCAATAGAATAGTCAGGCAATCCATTATACCATTCCATCACCGAATTTTCCAATGTGGTTTGAAAAGCTCGGCAAATGAGGGCATCGTCTGCCCCCAGAATTTCCATGGGATGCTTGTATCATTGGATTTGATTTTTAGGATCACCCGATCCATCATACTAATCCACTTTAGGGAACTTGAAATTTCGAGGAACGCGTTCCGACATATTCTTCGTGAGAGGGGGTCGTTCTCGTCGTCAGATCAACGAGATAATGAACTGGTGCTTCGACGATGATGTTGACGTCCTCTTCTTCTATATCGATCATATGACGAGTCAGAGGATTCGTCCCAACTGTCATACCGATCTTCTTCTCGAATCCCTCTACGTCTATGGCATTGACGGGGAGTTCGACTCCTGTCCCATTGATCATTCATGTCGTGATGATCATCACAACGAGGACTTCTATTTCTTTCATGCCTAGGCGGAAACTTCTTCTTCTCTGATGTCGATCATGACAACAGGGGCTCGATATCCTCTCGCTACAGTCCACGTGGCGAGGGCTGCGACTTGTCTCGCACCGATCACCACAACGAGGAATATGGCTCCTTTCACGTCGATCACCGTGGTGAGAACTGTGGCTCCTTCTACGCCGATCTTCACGGCGAGGACTCTGGCTCCGCACACACCGATCCAGACAGCAAGGGCTTAGGCTTCTCTTCCGTCAATCATTATGGTGGGGATTCTAATCACACCCACATCGATCTAAACGACGAGGTCTTCGGCTTTTCTCACACCGATCTTCGCGACGAGTGGTTAGGCTTTTCTCCTGCCAATCATCACGGTGAGGATTATGACTTGTAGGGTTTCTTGCTGCGACCATATTCCCCTCTCTAATCACTCCTCCAAGAACCCTCCCATGAGGTTCTTTCGTCTCTGTTGGGGCATCAACTTGAAATTGAGAGTTTAAGTTTCGTGCCACATTTCGAACAGCAGATGTGCCCGTTATTGGTGGAGGTTCGGGAACCTGTCAGTCGCTCTAACATGGCGTTGAGCATTTGGTAGCCCGTATGAACTTCATGGGCAAGAGCTTCGAAACCGCTCCATTGGTACCATCTGTTGCAGCACCGAAGCTGCTTGAAGCCTTGCCTCATCTCGAGATGACAACTCACCAGATTGCACCATAGTACCATCGGGTAGAACAGTTATTGGTATACTGGTCTGTTGAGCAGTTTGTGGTGTGATCCTGATCCCCTTGCCCCTCGTGGATCCACGAAGCTGTGTGTTGAGTATTGGTGTCTTATACCAATGGTATTTTGATGATGATCACAACATTATATTGTTGCTAATGACTCTCCTATTTTAGTCTCTTAGTTACTTTTCAAGAATATCATTTTTGGAGACTAAACACTTGATGCAAGGATGGACATCAAGTAGAAAAGGCTTAAAGCTTGGACTCAATGGGTGCCAAAGCTTGGAGATGATGGAGAGCATCAAGGCATCAAGATTGAAGCCATTGACTCTAAGAAAAGCATTGTAATCCATGTAATGTCATTTATTGCTTTCTCTCTTTTTGAGTCTAGGTTTTATGTAATGCCTTGATAGATGGTCTACTCATTCATGCATATGCATTTAACAATCTTAGTTAGCATTAGGATTATCATAGAATCCAACCCAATAGGCTCATCGTGTCCAAAGACTCATTTGGAGTCTCTGGCTCTTCTACAGTCGCCTACTGAAGGTTTTACAGTCGCATGGGTGATTCCAGCCGCCTGTCGAGCCTTCTACAGTCGATTGTGGTGCACTGCTCAAGTCAACCTTTTTATTGACTCTACTTGAGCTTTTCGCATCAGTCGACTGATGTTCACTTTACAGTCGCATGTATATTTACAATCGTTTGAAATGGTCAACAGTCATCTGAAAGGCGTAAGTGCAAATATTGCATCTCTCTGTTTTTCTCCATCCCCTGCAACAGTTACCTACTGAAGGTTTAACAGGCACCTATCCTGTTTACAGTCGACTGTATCGACTTCTTTAATCGACTGTCGTGGCTCAGATTATAACCGTTGGGATTTATTTAGCCGTTGGACAGTCAACTGTCTGTGACGTTTCAGCCCAAATTCTAGCCATTGCAGCTTTTTGTTTCTGGCTGTTTTCTTGGCTTTTGAGAGTTCCTATATGGTTCCTATATATATGAGAGGGCTGAGTTCATTGGAACTTCTTGATGCTATTGAAAATCTTTAGAGATTAATTACGCCACTCTCAAACTCTCTTATTTCCCTCTTAGAGCTCATTATCTCCTTCATGTATTGAAGTCAAGCTCAAGGGAAATCATCCAAGTGCAATTCTAGCAAATCTCATCACTTGGAGATCCTCTTCCATGCCTTGCATTCATTTATGAGTAAGTTCATCTCAAGGCATAGGTAAGAGTATTTGTTTTACTCTGTTATTTCATTGAAACCCTAGCTTTCTGTATGAGAGCTAGTTACTCTCTGTGTGAGAGTATAACCTTCTGTGTGAGGGTTGGTTGAGATCTCTCTATGTGAGAGTTTAAGTCTTTCTGTGTGAAAGCAAGGATGTCTCTTTGTGGGAATCCTAAATCCTCTGTGTGAGGTATCTCTGTGTGAGAGTGAGGATTTCTCTGTGGAAGAATCCAAATCCTCTGTGTGAGGTATCTCTGTGTGAGATTGTATTCACTTCTCTGTGTGAGAACTATAGTGGATATTGGTGTGGATGGACATACCCAAGTGTGGGGAATCAGGGTAATTCTTGTGTTTGTGTTTGGATTGATTGTGTTGATTAATTCCTCTTGCACTTATTATTCCGCATTTGCAAGTTTATTTTTAATTTCACAATTTATTGCCATTACTCTATTCCCTCCTAGAGTGTTTATTGTTAGTATTGCAAGGTAGACGGTCCATACAATTGGTATCAGAGCAAGGTTGGAGCATACAACAACGATGGCATACAACGCTTCATCCATGTCTCATGAAGAAAGTCTATCAACCATTCCACCCCCTCTCTTCAACGGAACCAACTACCCAAGTTAGAAGGTCAAGATGATGATCTACTTGGAGGGTCAAGACCTTTGGGACATCACAGAGTCACCATTTGAGAAGCCTACTACACCCGCGGCTTCGAGAACAAAAGCGGAGATGGACTCGATCAAATTTAATGTGAGGGCTATGAATGCATTCCATTGCGCCCTCACTTCAAATGAGTTCAACCGCATCTCCATGTGTAAAATGGCCAACGAAATTTGGCATACATTGGAGATTTCTTATGAATGGACTTCAAAGGTAAAGAAATCTAAACAATGCGTATTTAGATCTCAATATGAGTTGTTTAAGATGCAGGAAGGTGAAAACATCTCGGAGATGTTCACAAGGTTTACAGAAATCGTGAACGCTTTGAAAGGACTTGGGAAGGTGATTTCCCAATAGGATCGAGTGGAGAAGATCCTTGACTCGCTCACATATTAATAGGAGTCAAAGGCCAACAGTATTTTGGAGTCATATGACATGTCCACATACACCGTTGAGGAGTGCATTGGGAATCTCATGGCGTATGAAGTAAAGCTTCAACATAAGAAAGAGATTCAACCAACGAAGCCCGAGAAGCAAAAGGGGGTTGCATTCCATGCCAAGAAGGAGCCAATCGAATGGAGAAAGAAATTCCATCGGGGAGCTCCGAGTGAAGATGATGGAGAGATGATGTTAGCGATGATGATTACATCGAGCTTGCCAAGCAATTCAAGCAATTCAATGCATTCCTCAAGGGCAAGCAAGGTAATCTTTGTCAAAGTTTGCCTCCAAGTCTAACAATTCTATTTGTTTCAATTGTAGAGGAAAAGGTCATCTCTCTACCGAATGCCCTTCCAAGCCCGACAAAGAGACTTACAAAGGGAAAGGGAAGAAGCATTGGAAAGGCAAGTCCAAATTCAAGAACCAAAAGAAGGGACTTGTCGGGACATTTGATGATTCCTATGAGGACACATCAAGCGATGAAGAAGAGAATGACAAGGAGCAAGCTCACATGTGCTTCACAGCTTTTGATGATTCTTCATCAATCTCCTCTAAATCAAGTGATGAAGAGATAGAGGCGTGGCTCAACTCCAACGAAGAAGTGTGCTTCATGGCTAATGAGAAAGAGTCTTCGTAAAGCTCTAGCGAGGAGGAAAGTGATGAGGAAGTTGAGGAGGAAAAGATATCATACGAGGAGCTCGAATACTGCTTCAATGTGGCCTCCAACTTGGCAAGTAAGTGTGTCGACTCATATGATAAATTGAAGGCTAAATTTAAGAATGATATGAGTAGGGTGCATGCTTTAGAATCTACTAGTGTAAATAATCATGATGCTTTGCATGTTTGTGACACTAGTGAGAGAGACACACTTCACTCTCAAGTTAAGGAATTGAGCATAACCAATGAAAAATTAGTAGCTCAAAACCTTAGCTTAGAAACTCGCATTCAACAACTTACGTTGAAATGCGAAAAGGAATCTCATAAGCTTATTAGCTTTGTTCATTCTAGAGATTCACTCCAGGGTTTGCTTGAAAAAAAACATCCGGCAAACCATAGATGAGGTTTGAGATACACTCCAAAGGTGGTTACCAAACACACCTCTAATTCTTCTTTTGGTGCAAATTCAAGAAATATTGCAAAGGCACCTAAGAAGAATCACCATGCTTTCGTGTATAACAATAACACCAACAAAAAGCATGTAAATCACAATATGGTGAGGAAGAATGAAAATCCTTCATTTTGTGCTAAGAAGCAAAATCCTCACTTTATGCATGCCACGAAATTTATTTCGACACCTAAGCATGCCACATCCACCCCTCTTACTAAGACAAAACCCTTGCCTAGAAAATCCTTGAGTTTATGGATTCCCACTAAGTATAGTGTGCAAGAGAGGGATAGTTACATCAACTCTTTAGTTAGGGATGTGATGATCACCTCATGTGATTACATTAGGAAATCAAACTCCTCTTGGGTTTGGTTCCCTAATGTTTAGGTTCCTCACACATATGCATTTTGCATGGGTATTATACTTAAATGTTTATTTTTAGCATGCCCATTGTTTGTATGTGTTTCATGATTTTGAAAATGTTTTCAAACTTATTTTTCATGAAAATGGGGACCTTGGGGAATATATTGTCATGCATGCATTTGTTGATCCATATGTATGACAATGGGGAGTTATTATATCTAATATGTTTAAAATACTTTAAAACATATTTTAAGTCTCATTTTGGGTTTTGATAAAGATTATTATTTACTATTGGTTATTATGGTCTTGATCTTAACCCATCGATATTGCCAACAAGTCTCATGTTTTAATTTGTTTTGGCAATGTCATTGTGTATCAATGAAGCTTAATTTTTTCCATATCTATTGCTTTGATACACTTTAGGCCCATGGCTCCAATTAATGTTTTCAATTGGTAAAGAGGATTATCTTCCAAGCCTCTTTTTCTACAATTGGTATTACCTCAATTGTTAAAGATTGTTTATCTCCTACTTTACAATTGGTATTAGATCCTAGAAGTCAAAATTTGACCATTTCTATGATCTAAGGGGGAGCATGGGATAGTGATTGATACGCACTAAATTTTTACAATTTGGTATCATAAATTTCTTTACTCTTGCATATTCTTACATCTTTGATTAAGATGACAAGGGGATATTTTTGATGTCCACCTTTTTGACGATGTCAAGGGAGAGAGATATATGCATTATGCAAATCTTGTATGTCATACATATGCATATGGGAGAGATATATCTATGGGGAGAGATATGTGGGGTTATATAAACCATTCATGTGTGCATGATTATTTTCTATTGCAATTGGTTTATGTAATCCATACCTATTATATGTCACCTTGGTTTCTCATTATTTCACTTGGTATAATGAGTACTTACAACTGTGTATCTTATTTTAGAATTGGTGCATATAAGTAGGGGGAGCTCATTAGCATTGTACTTTATTTCTTTATATTTTACATAATGTGTGTCATCATCAAAAAGGGGGAGATTGTTGAGTATTGGTGTTTCATACAAATGGTATTTTGATGATGATCACAACACTATGTTGTTGCTAATGACTCTCTTGTTTTAGTCTTTTAGTTACTTTTCAAGAATATCATTTTTGTAGACTAAATACTTAGTGCAAGGATGGACATCAAGTGGAGAAGGACCAAATCTTGGACTCAAGGGGTGCTAAAACTTGGAGATGATGGAGAGCATCAAGGCATCAAGATTGAAGCCATTAACTCTAAGGAAAGCATTGTAATCCATGTAATGTCATTTATTGCTTTCTCTCTTTTTGAGTCTAGGTTTTATGTAATGCCTTAATAGATGGTCTACTCATTCATGCATATGCATTTAACCATCTTAGTGAGCCTTAGGATTATCACAGAATCCAACCCAATAGGCTCATCGTGTCCAAAGACTCATTTGGAGTCTCTGGCTCTCCTACAATCGCCTGCTGAAGGTTTTACAGTCGCCTGTCGAGCCTTCTACAGTTGCCTGTGGTGCACTGCTCAAGTCAACTTCTTTATTGACTCTACTTGAGCTTTTCACATCAGTCGACTGATGTTCACTTTACAGTCGCCTGTATATTTACAGTCGCCTGTGAAATGGTCAACAATCGTCTGAAAGGCGTAAGTGCAAATATTGCATCTCTCTGTTTTTCTCCGTCCCATGTAGCAGTCGCCTGCTGAAGGTTTAACAGGCGCCTGTCTTGTTTACAGTCGAATGTATCGACTTCTTCAGTCGACTGTCGTGGCTCAGATTATAGCCGTTGGGATTTATTTAGCCGTTGGACAGTCGGCTGTCAGTTGCTCATCAGTAGACTGTCTGTGACGTTTCAGCCCAAATTCTAGCCGTTGCAGCTTTTTGTTTCTGGCTGTTTTCTTGGCTTTTGAGAGTTCCTATAGGGTTTCTAGATATATGAGAGGGCTGAGTTCATTGGAAATTCTTGATGCTATTGAAAATCTTTAGAGATTAATTACGACACTCTCAAACTCTCTTATTTCCCTCTTAGAGCTCATTATCTCCTTCATGTATTGAAGTCAAGCTCAAGCGAAATCATCCAAGTACAATTCTAGCAAATCTCATCACTTGGAGATCCTCTTCCATGCCTTGCATTCATTTATGAGTAAGTTCATCTCAAGGCATAGGTAAGAGTATTTGTTTTACTCTGTTATTTCATTGAAACCCTAGCTTTCTGTATGAGAGATAGTTACTCTCTGTGTGAGAGTATAACCTTCTGTGTGAGGGTTGGTTGAGATCTCTCTGTGTGAGAGTTTAAGTCTTTCTGTGTGAAAGTAAGGATGTCTCTTTGTAGGAATCCTAAATCCTCTGTGTGAGGTATCTCTGTGTGAGAGTGAGGATTTCTCTATGGGAGAATCCAAATCCTCTATGTGAGGTATCTTTGTGTGAGATTGTATTCACTTCTCTGTGTGAGAATTATAGTGGATATTGGTGTGGCTGGACGTACTCAAGTTTGGGGAACCAGGGTAATTCTCATGTTTGCGTTTGGATTGATTGTGTTGATTAATTCCTCTTGCACTTATTATTCCGCATTTGCAAGTTTATTTTTAATTGCACAATTTATTGCCATTACTCTATTCCCCCCTCTAGAGTGTTTGTTGTTAGTATTGCAAGGTAGACGGTCCTTACACTGTGCGGATGACGTCATAGGTGTAACATCTTTCCCACAGATGGCGCCAATTGTTGATGGAAAAATTGACCGAACAATAAATTTACGATGATAGGACCAAGGTTACTATGATTGGATGATGATGTTGATGATGAGCTGATCTGTCGACGGCTAAGGGTGAAGTGGACCATCAAAGAACCCAATTCTACAGATTGCAGATGTATCTGCAATACAAGGAACCTGTCAAAAATGGATCGGGCTTGGGTTCGACCCTAAACCTCTCTGACGCTCAAGTTAATTTTGAACCCGAAGAAAGTTCGTATAATCAGAGGCGAACTATTTGTTGTCAGATCTGATTATGCCGAACTATAATTTAAATTGAAGAAGCACAAGTACGGTGATAGTACCTGGCCTTTTAGATGGAATTGTATTCGAACCCTTTCTCTGTTGAAGAATTGTAACGGTTCGTATTTTTCAGTGCAACTATTCACGTATTTTTTAATTTTTTAAAAACTATTTTATAATGGTTTGTTAGGAGTTTTACAATTTCAAAAATTTCTAATAAAAATATTTTGAGATATCAGACTAGTCATGAAGTATTTTAGTAAGTTCGAGTTTCATCAAATACTCAAAACAATTCTGATAAAAATTCATTTTCAGTTATTACCGTTTTGGCTTAAGGAATTTATTTTCTATTCAAACATCTTCAAAACTTTTTCAAACTTTTACAGTATCATTCTATGATCGTTTAGGGCTTCCCACATTAATTTCGTAATTTTCTGAAGTCAAATTGATAGATAACCCGCAAACCCGCTTTCAACCCGTTTTGGCCTAAAACTAGTATCCCCGTAGCTCAAACCCTGAAACGGACTTCGTATTCGTGATCCTCGCAACGATACGATCCCGTGGGTATGTTTTCGTAATTTTTCGAACACGTTTACTAGTAGGGGCAAAATCGTAATTTACACATATTGTTACTATATCTGTTTTTACTAATTACGTATTTACCCCCTTAATTACCTATTCTAATCTATCATGTAACCTCTCCCGTAAGCCCCATGTGTTTCATGGGTTTGCTTGAATTCCATACTTAGTCTAAAGAATCATTTATTACCTACCTAATGAGTTAATTACATTGACTAAGTATTAATTGCATCATTATAAAATAATAATTTTTGTTTATTATTTAAACCCCCGAACCCAGGCTCTCAAAACACCCTCTTCCCCGAATCTCTCTCCCGTTCTCTCTTCCCCTACCCCGGATCACTCAGGCTAACCCCCCTCTCTCTATTTTTGTTATCAAAACAACCCATTCCCTCAGCTCTATCTCTCACTCTCCCATACACTGCTCTCTCTCATTATCTCTCTCCCCCTCTCACTCTCACTCTCACTCTCAGCCTCTCTCTCTCCGAGCCCGAGCGGCCCCGTGCCCCAAGCTCTCTTCGAGCTCGCCTGAGCACCGCCCCACAGCAGTCGACGCCATCGACGTACACCGATGCTTCTCGCCGTCTCCGCATCTCCCTCGAGGCACTGCCACCCTCACCGACGTGTCGCCGCTTCTCCGACGAACCCACACAGCCAAGGTCGCCTCGTCGCGATCCCCGAGCACCGGCGCTTGGGATCCGACCTCCCTCGAGCCCACACCCACTCCAAGACCGCCACCGCCCGCTTCACCACGCTCCGACAGACCCCGAGCAACAGCATCCCCGCCCCGCTTCCACGTTCTTCCTCTTCGAAGCAAGGAATGCCGCTCGCCTCCCCGAGCTTCGAAACCCATCGCCGGAGAGCCCACGCAACGACTACACGAAGCCCAGGCCCTCGCTGCTGCTAAGCTCTCCACTCCGTCGGCTGCTACGGGCCCGGAGCACCGCCGTAGCACCGGTCTTGCCGTACGCCACAGCAGCACCGCCAAGCTCCACGCCCCCACTGCCCACTCTCGCACGGCCCCTTCGATGTCCTCCGAGGTATCCACCGCCACAACTCCGCCCCGAGAACCCCATACGACGCTGCATCGCCGACCAGCGACTCCGACTGCCCCGACGAACGACGAAGCTCCGAGCACCCTCCCTCTCGCTGCAAATGTCCTCCACCGCATCGGAGCCCACACAGCCTCCATGCTCCACCACCACCCGTCAGAGCTCCACTCACCACCGCTGCCTCCGCCCGTCCCCCGCTCACCGCCGTCGTCGCTGCACCGCCGTTGTCCGACGTCGAGAGCGGCGAGACCCAGTCCGCTGCATGCGAATAAACGAACGTGAGGGTGAGTTAATACAAACCGTTTTTTATACGAATCCGTATATAAAAGCGTATATACGAATTTATTAATTAAATAATATGGGTTTTCTGTTTTAAATTAATAATAAATAATATAAGCCTCAGAAAAATGTGAGACCACCTTTGGAAAATCAGAAATGATATTCTGGACCCAATGGCACTAGTCTCATCTCAATCTGACGCTTAGTTTTTTCAATATTAATTTTTAAGCCCAAAAGTTAAATACGTTATTTTCGATTAAAAATCAGTAACGTGTTATTTTCACGTAAACTAGTATATGATAAAAATATATGTTAAAGTACTCTCCGAGACGGCCATTTTGACAGTTCATTTGCAACTTTCCGATACCGATTGCACCCAGAAGAAATGTTTGAATAATTACGTTTCAAATTGAAAAATAGTTTTAAATTATTTTTGAGCTCTTAAAAATTATAAAAATTACTATAGCTTTCAGAAAAATATTTCCTCCTGCAGTAAAATTATTTTCATCATATCTAGCCTATAGAAAAATTTAGAACGCTTTCCGACACCGTTTCAATCGATTATAAAATCAAACACGTTAAGTTAAATAGATAGAAAATAGGTGTTCTGTAACCGATTGTTCTTGTGTTTTGCAGGTACAAATTCTTGTGCATCAACGTCCGTAGAAGCCCTAGAACCAGTTCCGGCTTGCTACGTCGATCTCGAAATTGGTAAGTCACGACTAATTCTAAAATTAGAAAATTAGTTAGTGTCCATGTATGAACTTAGGACGTCACATATAGCCTTAGAACGGTTATTGACTTGAACCGAACTAGAAACCTAATCTAATAGGAAAGTAATCAACTACAGATTACTTTGCCAACCTTCAACTTTGGTGGTTGTAGCCCACAACCATCAACTTGGGTAAATTGTGTGCTAAACAATACAGATACCCCAAATGTTGGACTTGTCTTTATCCTCACTTTGCTTGGCCAGCCTGCTTTGAAAAGAATTTCTACTCTCTGGTTTTCAATAAGAAAGTCAACCAGTGGACTTGGGTTGACTAGCATCGTGTGAAACATCGTATGGAATATCTTGTGAAATATCTTGTGGAACATCTCGTGGAACATCATGAAAAGGAAATGTACATAGAACACTTGACACTTCACTGGGGTTTTGGGGTAACTCATAGTTTGAGAGTGTATGGGAGTGACTGGAGTTCAATCTTCCCGTCCCGCTGCCTGTGTTTCGGCATACCGTCCTGCTGCCTGGGTTTTGGCAAAATACATGTTAGCTGCCTGTGTTTTTGGCATTCGTCTGGGTCGCGCCCAGGCAAGAGATGGACTTGATGGTCACATATTGTACTCTCCGACTTGAGTCACGTAGTGTAGTTACTTTTGCACAGTCACTTTTACTTTACGCACCATAGTCACCTTTACCTTACACGTTCCATGCACGTTACTTACTACACTTGTGCAGCCACAGTACTTTACCTGTCATACTTTTAGTTACAGCAGTAGTACGTTTCACTTGCTTAGCCTGCTTTACACTTGCACTACTACCGTACAGTTGTTCTCTCCTTTCAGTTCAGTTTGCCTTTACTTTTCAGTTGTGTACAGTTGTTACTCAGTACTTTACTTTTCACTCTGATCTGCTTGTACGTAGTTACTTTTGTCATACTTGTGCACTGCTTCTTTTCTATATTAAGAATTGTTGTGACTTACCTACGGTTCCATCTCCGTGGCACCGCAGACGACGTACATATGGAGGTAGATGCTCTTGAGCTAATAGCGCCAGAATTCGACCGCAGCTTCCAGAGTTATTTTCACTTATGTACTTTTCTTCTTTCATGTATATCTATTGAGACATCTTGTACAGTACGGATTGTAATAATTGGACACTATTTGAGTATTTTTGTACATCTCTGCATCGTGGCTATTTTGTTTTCACTGGTAACCTGCAGGACCTGCGCAAATATCAAATAAGTAACGGGCCCCGAGAGCGGGTCGTTACAAGAATCCTTCCTTTTATATGAGTCGGGTGATTGATGACGACTCATCATCTTCTGAATGGTCGTAATCATGTGGAATATCAGGAGATCGTCTGTAATAACCATTGATGGCAAGGATCATTATTGACCATAATTAAATGATGTCTATAAATGTTGTCATTATTCGGTAATTGAAGAGTCGCGCATTCTAAGCAACAACGTAACGGTTAGGCCATTAATTGGTGAGAATCTCAAGTGTTACGCTCATTAAATGAGATAACAGTTCCTTTCATAACTCATCGGTGCAAGAGCTTTGTATACGACGTTGCTTGTATCTGAAGTTGCCGATCTTGTGAGGGCCCGATCTATTTACAAGCTTCCACTCCGGAATTCTAGATTCCGACATTTCAATGCAGATCGTCGTTGTAGGTCTCATACGATCAATATCTTGATCGCAACAGCTTTCAACTTTGTTTTTTTTTTTGGTCCCCCCTTTATAATTAGGTCCGGTTTGGTTCGTTGTTTTTTCCTCCTCTCTGTTTCTTTTCAAATGAACAACACTTCCCATGCTTCTAACCCCAAAAGAAAATGCTACCGTCGCTTGACAATGGACTTTCCTATCGATTACTGGTTTCGATGTTCTTCTTCACATAAAGGCCGGCTAGCTGTGGGAGGGCACAACTAATTAATTAAGCAATTATTTCTAACGTCTTTTGTTTGTTTTTCTTAAGCAAATAATTAGTTTAAGACACATGATGAGTAAGTCTTCGGATCAGATGGGCTTTCAATTAGTGGTGGTTTACAAGTCCATAAGCAGATGAGGTGGCTTGTTTGAGAGTTTAGCGGCATTGAAATCCCTATTATTAATCTAATCAATATGGTTTACTTGTCATTGTATGCAAAGCTGTTTATCGATCCTGCGATTGTGGTTGTAAGGTCTATTTATTAGCACCCGTCGATCCATCTGTTTTTTTAAGTTAAAAAGAAAACAACGATTAAGATTAAGATTAAGATAACCTCTCCTGTTCCTTTCAGAAGCATCCGATTCCCTCTGTGTGTGTATTTGTGTGTAAAACTAGTTATGCTGTTAGGTGAAGGGTAATGGGTGCCGCTGCCTGTCGGGTGGAGGGCCCAAATCCAAGCTCGAATCTCGCACCATGTCCTGGGTTCTTCGTTCTTGTTTTCTACCATTGTTAACCTTGAGGCATGTATAAAAAAATGAAGACGAAGAATTTGTAAGTAGTTGATGGACCACCGATGGTGTAAAAGATGGATGAGGTCCTCGCTTATTGTCTTTCTGATAATATTAATAATACCACAGTAATAAGGCCGTGACCTGACATGTCGGTTTCTAATTTTAATTAATGCTGTTCTTAATTGAAGTAATCTCAATTAAACCAAGCTCCACGAGGCAGTCCCCGGTTGAGTGGCACAATTAGCGCCGGGAAAAGAGTTTACTCAGTCAGTCCCGGAGCATCATCAGCCGACTTTATTTGCTTTTATTTTTATGCACGGCGATGAGATCCGTCCTTTTTTTTTGATACATTGGAAAGCAGGGAATATGAGTCGTGGAACACGGGTACACCCGCCCTAATCGCTTAACCCCAAACACGAAGAAGCCAGGTATCTAACAAAAGAAAAGATGCTAGGCTGGCAGGTTCTCCTTCTGCTCCCGTGTGCTAAGCCAGTTGTGTTCTTCAGTTGATGCATCGAGTTCCTTTGGGGCATAAGCCATATTCGTTTCATTTCCACGTGAGAGAGAGATTGAACACATGAACACATGAGGCCTCACAAGGCAGGGGAAAATTACGGAAAGAAGGGAATTTATTTGGGTTGGTAGGTCCACAAGGTCTTCCAAGGCTAGCATACGTAAGGCTCAATTCTAATGATAGCCTACAAAGGCCCCATCATCATAGATGGTCTCTATAGAGGCACAGCTTTAATACCTCACAAGCAACGAGTTCTTCGAATCCACCAACACTAGCAACTGGTGTAACAATAAGCAGCGCACATGGAACTGAATAGAAATGACAGACAGAATAATGAAGATGATGAGGATGAACAACATGTCTATGGGCACTGAATTTCAAATACCTTCTGGATTTTTACAGCACTAAATATAGTTAAAACGGTGCATACGAATTGGAATTAAGCAAGGCTGATAACTTTGTCCTACCAACAACAGCAAATGATCGCGAATCTTGAGGAGCAAGGAACATTCACACCCCTTGTTACTCAACTGAGAATGATCCTCCTTTCAAGCACCCAGAAAACCTCTGCAACAATAAGATTTACACTCCACCAAGAGAATGATGAGATCCATGTATTATTATATCCACACAGGCACTCGGGGAACTTTCCATAGGCCAAGAAGATTTCTGTGGCACACCTGCACACCCCATAGGCCAGGAAGATACTATTTGACGACCTCGAGGCACACGAGTTCTTGTTCCTGTTCAAACTTCCCTAAAGGCTAAAGCCATCGACGCGGAAAGATAAAGTAAAATGTTTATTCTCTGAGCCAAACAGCTTCCCCAAACTCACCCCTCAATAGATCAAACATCTCGTCCGTGTGTTCTCGAAGTACAATAATCGTAAGTTATGATCACTATGTTCAGTTCAATGACCAAAAATTTTGAAAACATCCAGGGAGGAGTATAATCATGAATATGACATTGAAAATTTGAAACCAGACACTGGGAAACTTGTCCGCAATTCAATCCAAGTAAAACAAACTGTAATAATCTCCACACACAAAAAACAAAGGAAGAAATCATGATGATCAATCCTCCAAAATGTCACTAGTGCAACCACCTGTTTCACCATCTTAACAGGCGAGAACATGTTAAGTAACCAACAACAGTAAGTATAGAAATAAGTACACCGCAGGAAGTTAGCTTTGACCATGACATGGAAAAGGCTGTGAGAATGTGGGTTTCGCATTTTATCATATTATTATGTACGAGGAAGGCGTGAATGAGCAAATATATAATGAAGTAGCAAGAGGATTGGCCAAAACTGGCATTCCTACAGTCTGTTGTCATAAGCACAGGACCAAAGGTCATAGAGCCATGGCCATAATTCAAATGTTTTTGATCAATTTAAAAGGATGATTTTCTATTCATGATGATGCTCTTGCACGATTTGAACATGAGCAGCATAGCAAACATGAGTACAGCAGAGTCACGAGATGGATGGTTATCAATCTGCTAAAAGACATGGGAAGCATGAGTATATCCGTAAGGGAGTATAATTTGCCCGATATGTTTGGATGGATCTAAGATACAAGGTAGAACAATAATGCCAACTCACAAAAACAGAAAGATGTTTGGCTGGACAGACCATAGAAAGACATCTGCAGCTCAAATATTGGGTCATTAGGTCAGCTCGAAAATCCCAATCGATAAACCATAGACAGACCTGATGGATTCCCATGTACCGCCCATTTTCTGTCAATGGCCATTGCCATTTCTGGCTTGTAACATGGTGAATCATATTTTTGGGAATGATAGGTTGCGGCCACACCGGTGGCAATCTAGTGATTTTGGCTCCGGGCGACAATTTTGCAAATTTGGGCCCTAGGGACATTTTTCCAAATATGGACAAACCATCCATACATGTAGTGATTGAGGGGTTAGAATTAGGTGGATGTTGAATTTAAAGAAAGAAGAAGAGAGAACATGAGTAGAGGATAGTTTAGTGATAGGTCTTGGAAGAATTAACCATTTACCTCGAATCAAAGAGTATGAGAGCGTTTTGCTCTCTAATTGGAACCAACTTGCATTTCCTCTTTATTTTCTATTAAAATCATCTTTTCTTCCGCATCCCTAAATTTTTTCCACGCAATCCCTAAAATTTCCTAACAAATTGGTATCAGAGCAAAATCATGATGGCGACATCAAGAAAGATAGAATCTTTCGAGGAAATCATGCAATCGGAACTGAAGAGATGGGGAGCCGCAACGAAGCGATCAATGAAGCAAATCTTTACAAAAAAGCACCGCAAAATCACATCTGAATGTGCCACGATGATTTAAAACCTTGAGGACTTGCAACGGAAAATTTTGGAGGCGATGCTTTCCACCCTCTGAGGGAGCCCGCAAGCTCAGATCTACGAGATCTGAAGAGGAATGAGGTCATCGGTGTAGATCTAAAGAAAGGGAGAGTCAATGACCGAAGCCGACAAAGACGTGGGAGGACCCACCGGAGGCCGACGACCCTCGACAGTGCCGCCATGGGTCTCGCTGCCTGCAGGCGGTCCCGCTTGGGGTGGGCGAAACCTTAGCGGGCGACTGTGGCCTCTTGTCCCCTAGGCGACCCCGCCTGGGGCCGGCGACCCGCTGACGGCCCGTCGACGGCCTGCGAGCCTCCAACCCCTCGCATGGCTTTCCTGACAGGCGGAGGAGATTTTTGCCCCTCCGTGGGGCTTTGTTTGACGGATGAGAATGGTTTCGGGCAATGGCAACTAATTCCGAGCTACGACGAATCTCCAGTGTGGTCTAGCGATGGCGTGTAGCACTTTTCAGGGCCCCACAGTTAGTGGATGTTTTGTGACAGAGGACGATGGCGACCTAGGATGGCCCTTTGATCCTGGAGGGAAAGAGCATCCCTTTGATCCGAAAAGAAACAAGTAATACCTAGCACGTCCATGGATTTCATACACCACATAAAGGACAATGTGATCTTTTAGAGCCAAAGTAGTGTTAGAAATGGGGTTGCGGCCACACCGATGGCAATCTAGTGATTTTGGGCTCTAGGCAGTATTTTTGTAATTTTGGGCCCTAGAGGCATTTTTGTAAATATGGGTAAATCAGCCCTATATGTAGTGAGTGAGGGGTTAGGGATATGGAGATGTTGAATTTAAAGAAAGAAGAAGCGAGAATATGAGTGAAGGAAAGTTTAGTAGTACGTCTTCAAAGAATTAACCATTTGTCGAATCAAATGGAAGAAAAGTGGTTTCCTCTCTAATTGGAACCAATTATCTTGTATTTACTCTTTATTTTATATAAAAATCATCTTTTCTTTCACATCCTTAAATTTCTTCCACTCGAACCGTAGAATTTCCTAACAAATTTCGTCCCACTTTATTCTGCACTTATTTTCATGACAAGAATTGCTTCTTGGTCAAACCATAGAATTCATTAATTCTTTGGATGGATAGAAATTAATGCTGTTCAGATCTTCTGACCTTGATAGATGGTCTCACAAGTCCCATGTTTTTCGAAGCTCATTACAGATTAGTGGTTTAATTGTTATGTAGGATAAATTATTTTGGTCAATGGTATTGTTTTATCAACTATATGCCACTAGCTTAGATAGAAGCAATTTTACTGAGCAGATTGATCTATATTGCCTGTATTTTTCTACTTCCAAGAGGCACCTAATTTACAAAGTAGCATATCACAGTTGCCAACTCTGGTAGAAATCGCTATGTTAAACTCGGTAAACCCTCCCCCCTCCCCCCTCCCAAAAAAAAATACCAAAAACTTGTTTTTTCTTTTTTTCCCTTCAAGGCTTCAATATTGGACACACATATTTCCTAGTTCCTACACACATTTCCTTCACATTTACTTCAGGAACTATGATCTTTCTTACCCAGCAGATAGGATCTATGAATTTGGATTTTAATTGTTGGAAAAACTGATCTATGAATTTGGATTTTAATTGTTGGAAAAATTTAACTCTTAGTCCAAGTGAATTTATTTGGTTACCATAAAATCATTTTTCCATAACGTATGTTTCTCTTATACAAGGTCTGAAAACTCGGTATCAGTATCAGAATCAGCTAGTGCTCTATAGTAGTGGTGTTAGCAGTATCGAAAGCTTCTGTCAATACATACCAAAGGTATTAGACTTTAGGTATCGGGTGCTTAAAAATAAATAAAAAATAAGAAAAATCCAAGATATATGAGCTTTATCTTCATAATTTTGGCCTATTCAATACACAATTTGTATGAATATGGTTTGATTTTGGGCAAATTTGTACATGATGAGCAAATCAGTGACCATGCAAGTTGTAAGCAAATTGGAATCAGTATTACTATCTAATTACTATTTATGCAAATGTCGACTCGACAGTTAATATTTTTACTATAGAAGTAGAAGAGTCATGCATGGATTGTCAAGATGGTGGAACGGCAACGGATGATCTAGGCATTTGCTCTCTTTTCTGCCAAACTTTTTTTCTTCTATGGAACCCTTACGTATATGACATTTTTGAGAAGGCATCAGATAGTTTCAGATACCAAAACTGCTCGATACTTGATGTGTTCTGCTAAAGCAAAATCGACTGGTTCAATAATATAGAAATAGTATCATATCGACATCCAAAAAATGACAGAATACGCCAATAAGTATTGGAATCTGCCGATTTTTCAAACCTTGATTTTATCAATTACAACACTTAATTCGTTCTTCAATTATATCTAGCTAAATGTTGAAATATAGGGGATTCAATCATAGGTCTTTAAATTCCTTTTCTGCATAAAAATAGTAATACTTGATTTTTGTTTTGTTTATGTTGCACCAAGCATATTGGACATGCTTTATATTCATGCACAAAAAATGAACATGATGTGATCTGGATGTGAAATAGAGATAAACATAGGGGTTTTATGATGGATTTGGGAAAAAGTTTGTATTTTAATATATCTCAAAGGGAAATACACAGATAGTGGACCTCTTTCGAGCGGAGGTCGCTCTCTTAGCTTTTACATTGAAGGAAAAGCTTAAACCTCCAACATATATGGTTCTATGGACTCCTAGAGGATTTCTTTTTCCAATATTCAACATAAAAATTACTAAGCCTAGCCCTCACCTAGTTATAGTCGTCGTTTCCCCCAGAATTACAAAAATAACCAAAGTGCTCCAAACCCCTAATATTACTAAAATACCCCTGGATCAACCCTGATTAGCCCATTGCTTTACCGCTCCCTCGAGTCTTCTCCTCATTTGGTGTGTTCGAATGGAATCATTACTCTACACCCAAAGAGCCACCTTATCCTCAAGGTGACGTCGTGAAATTCATAGGGCATGCTACTCGAAATGAACGTGCACGTCCCCTTCCGGCTCCTCAACCGACTTGCATTCTTCATCCTCGATGATCAACATCTGGAGAACAAGATCCTGACAACGATGTCCAAGCCCGAACATATCGCCGCATCGAAAGTATAAACCCTTGGTGCGCCTATCCTGGATCTCCCTCTCTGTGAGACTCTTAAGCCTTGGTGCCCCTATCCTGGATCTCCCTCTCTGTGAGACTCTTAAGCCTGATGTTCGATGGAAGCTCATTGTTCTCCTCTTGGGTAGACTAGATTGCTCCTGACAGCGCTTTCTCCTCCACTGCCGCGACCTAGCTGCGAAAAGTGGGTCTGTTCCCATGCCCCATTGGCCGGCCACTATCCTGTGAGCAGATACTCTATCTTCTGGGCCAGCTCTATTGTGTCCAGTAGCCCTTTAGATCTATGGGTGAGTAACTCCGTCAGAATGTTAGCGTTCGGACCTTTCATGAAACTCCCCTCCAAAGACTCTTCAGACAATCCCTGCACACGGTCTGATAGCATCTCAAACTTCCTGATGTACTTCCTAAATGTCTCCTCTTGTTTAAGGGCAAAAAGCTGCTTAGGAAGGTCTCCCCTTGGGTATCATAAAAACGGGATAACAAGCAATCCTTAAATTCCTCCCACGAGTGCAAAGGTCGGTGCTGCTCTATCCATCGATACCAAGACAAGGCCTCACCCTCCAAACATGTCCCAACCGTTCTTAGCTTCTCTCCTACATTGAGGCACGTCATCTCAGAGTACCTCTCCGCCATATAGATCCATCCATAAGAGTCTTCTCCTTCAAAGATCAACTTTAATTTTCTGCCTCTGCTGTCTGTGCTGAAATTCCCTTGTGCTGATCTCCCTCAGTATCGTTCATAATAGAACTACCTGTGGGGGCCTCGTGGTGCATCATAATCTCTAAATTTGTCTCTCTTTAACTTTTTCATCCTCCCAGACGTCATCTCTCTAATCAAACCCTCCCCCAACATCCGCATAATCATCATCACGGTATCTGTCAAACTCCTCATAGTCTCGCATTGATCGTCGATGTCTCTCTGCAACAAGCCATGGGACATGGCCCCTGGAGGTCTTTCAGGTCAACGACAGGCCCCGGGGTTCTCCAGTAGTCGACGGTGTCTCACCAGACCGCCCGGGGGCCGCAGGTCCCAGTGGAATCCAATCAAGCCTCGAAGGGCCCCTGGCAGGCCCTAGTGGGCCACGAAATCCCTAGCAGCCCTACAAGGGCTCGACAGGGCCCTGGCGGCCTGCAAGGGGACCGCGAGGCCCTTGGCAACCCAGTCGAGTCCTGGCTGGGTCCGGGTGGCCCATCCCGGGGCCGCAAGCCTCCGGGCAGCCCGCCCTGATGCCTTTAGCACCCCGGCCGTGCATCCAGGGGCCTTCGGCCCCTGGGCGGCCTGTCCCGGGGTCTTGGTGCCCCCGACGAGGGATCCAAGGGTTGTCGTCTCCCGCGGATTCCTCTATCGCATCGTTGGATACCTCTTCTGCGTCGGAGATGAGTCCTACCACAAAATCTTCATCTTTCTCCTTTCCATTCATCAAAGTTCGTGCATTTGTGTCGGATCTAAGTTGATGCCCTCGTCTCTACTCAGATCTGAGTCCTTCGCCTTTGATAACACAACAACTTGTTGCGAGATCAGTTGGTTTGATTGCACGGGTTGTTTGTTTGATTGCATGCAGGTTTTCATTATCGTGTTCGCTTCCGAGGCCTTCTTTTCGGATCCGATTGCGGATCTCATCTTCTCCATCGATTTCTTCAATCCTTCAATCTCGACATCGAGTTTCTCTGTTAATGCATCAACCTTTCTTGTCACTGCCATCAAAATCTTACCCTGATACTAATTTGATGTGATCTGGATGTGAAATAGAGATAAAAATAAAGATAAAACTAAGATTTTTATGGTACTTGGATAAGAAAGGATTTTTAATACATATGAAAAGAAAATATAAAGATAGTGGACCTCTTTTAAGAGGATGCCGCTCTCCTAGCTTTTACGTCAAAAGAAAAGCATAAACATCTAAAAGATCTAGTGTTTAATGGATTCCTAAGGGATTTCTTTCACAATATTTGACATAAAATTCTCTAGCCCTAGTCGTCACTAACTTTAATCGTTGTTTTGCCCCGAATTACAGAAATTACAAACTGCCCCTAGCTTTGCTGCAACTCCCTCAAGCCTTCTCCTCCTCCTTTGGTGCGTCCGGATCGCATCAGAACATATTGCGAAGCATTACCTCATTCTTTTTCTTTTAGTCTACTTTCACAGTAATCTTAAGCCTTATGCTAACAATACAGTAGTATTGTAGCACACATATTGATAAGTATAACAGTACTCTTGTACACATCATTTGTATGGCATATGTGTTTATATTAACTAATTTAAAAATATGAAGGTGTATCATGTCTAACCATTTGCTTAGAGCATACATGCTCAGTGTTCGTCTTTCAACGTCTTTCTACGAAGTTAAAGAAGTGAAACATATAAAACATACGGATCAGCATTTTTCCTATATACACATTCCGCATGTAAATCATATATCTGATTTATGACACCATCTTAACTTGATCCCCTTAATTTCAACCTGAAAAATTGAAATTATTAAAGTATGTGTATCATTCAGTAAACATCTTTCTACATACTTCAAACGTCAAATTTAAGTGTGTATTTACCGTTTGTTTTCAGTGATTGTGGGAATTCCAGCAGACACATATAGTGCTAATAAACTAGCCTAAGAGTCGAATTCATTTGCTTTGCATACATGTTTGGTGTTCCTTTTTTCCTACAAAGTTCAAGTGAAACACATAAAGCATATGGACCGGCTTTTATTTTCTACATACACATTTGCGTACGATTCATTTGTCTGGTTTATATGCCACCATCTTCAGTTGATACCCTTTATTCAGCCCGAAAAATTTAAATTATTAAACTAGTCGGACCCTCCTTCCGAATACATTTTTTAAATGTTAAATTTAGGTGTGTATTATAGCTTTCCTTTCTTTTTAAGTTGTCGTGGTGATTCCAATTGGTAGTATACTACCTAAAAAGCTCAGAAACCTAAACTCAACAAAATGCTCACATGCCATGCTTTGCAAAAGATCCACATGCTTAACTTTAAGATATGCGCGAGCAAAGCCGTCATAACCAAAGAGGCATGCTCTTCATGTGCAATTACTAAAACATACTTCGACCATATCTTTATAAATCCATCCTCTCGAGAAATGACTTAACTCATTCCATTATATATTTTTCAATACTTAAAATTATATTATTATCTCTTATACTCTAATTTGAGCGTCGGATGAGCCAAATCCGGAGCTCCCACACCGGGTTCAATCCGCTTATGCTTTTGCCAAATGTGATGTGCAGGGTACATGACATGACAGAAAGGAGGTATGCCTATTCACCCCATTCAAGTCCATTTGCTATCTACATCATCACCAACAAACACATATAGTGCTAATAAACCAGCCTAAGATTCAAATTCATTTGTACTATAAAATGAACTATAGAACATGGAGACAACGGCAGAAATGGTAGCCAACAATCAGACCTTGAATCCCAGCCGAAACTACATATAGAGAACAATATCATCTCATCAGATCAACTGCGGTGACTGTATTTACCTTATTTGAGCTTGAAAAAGAAAGGTAAAGCCAGACTAATCATCGTCATAAAGAAGAACCTGATAATCTTTTGTGATGGCGATGAAGGGGAAAAAGGAGAGCAAAAAAAAAACCTCAGCAGAGTCAGTCTCAGAGGGCCTTGAGCATGTCGTCAGCGCTGCTGAAAGTAAACGCGCCTCCTTCTTCCAAGTTAAGAACTTTGACAACTCCATCGTCAGCGAGCAATGCATAGCGCCTGGACCTGACTCCAAGACCCACAGGCTTATCCGACAGATCGAGCTGCACGCCGAGTGCCCTGGTGAAGTCGCCGTTGCCGTCGGAGAGCATGAGGACATCATCCCCAACGTTGAGGTCCTCCTTCCAAGCCTTCATGACGAATGCATCGTTGACGGAGAGGCAGGCGATGGTGTCAACGCCCTTGGCCTTCAGCTCACCGGCCTTCTCGACGAATCCTGGGAGATGTTTCTGGGAGCAGGTGGGGGTGAAGGCGCCTGGGACGGCGAAGAGTATCGCTTTCTTGCCTTTGGTGAGATCGGAGATGGTGACGGTCTGGAGTTCGCCGGCGGAATCGAAGTAGGAGAGGGTGGCTTCGGGGAGCTTGTCACCGACGGCGATGGTGGCGGCGGTGGCGGCGGGAGCGGCGGTGGAGAATCTGATGACAGATGAGGAGGGTAGTCCAGAGGAACGGAGGGAGATAGGAGAAGATAGGGTTTTGAGACGGGGGAATGGAAGGGAGGCGGAAGTAGTTGGAGATAATCGAATGGCGGTGGGATTACGGAGGAGAAGCTTGGTGGCGGTTGCGATTGCGTTTGCGGCGGCCATTAGAACAAGAGAGTTGTTTCGGATTAGATTAGAAACTTGGGGGAGGGAGCGAGGGTTTCGAATTGGAACGGAAATTAGATGATGATTGATACAAAAATATAAAATAGGGAGGGTCGCTAGATTTAGATTTAGAAACGGTCAGGTTTGTATGGATGACATAACGAGCAGAAGGAGCCAGCCCGGCTGCGGAGAATGCGATGTATTCGGGTCGGGTGGGGTTTGGTTTGGTTTGTATCCGAGAGTGTGCATTCGGGACGGACGGAGAACACGAGGACACTAGGAGACATTAGACAACCTAAATCCAAACCCAAACCCAAACCCAAATGTTGGCCCTGATCCAATTAGTTTATTAGCTGGCTTGACCCGATTAGGTCTATCCGATGTGCAGTTGCTGCGTCAGCTCAGATTCGCTGCTTACCATTTTCCTTTCTTTGGTCTGCAAGCTGCTTAATGGGCTCAGAGGGCCCAACATGCTTATAATTATTCTGGGCCCAATTCCGAGAACCGCGTCTATCACAAATGATAACATTCACCGCGAAATAAAAAAAGAAAGTATGAAGTGTTGTGAATGGATATGAATCCAAGTTGGTTAGTATTGTGGGCTATCTTAGAGATATGCACATACCCATGTATCTTATCTTTGTACTCTCTATATTTTCTATAAATAAAGGATTGGGGGCTCCTCCCCTAGTAGTTGATTCATAACACGTTATCAGCACGAGCCTCTAAAACAAATATTTCCACAAAATCGATCGTTGCGAAAGCGAAGAAAGGCGGGAGATCCACGCGCGCGACGTCAAGCTTTATCAAACGAGCGGCGTCATTCGCGTAGGCTTCGTTCAACCGTCGCTATATCCGGAGGACGGATATAGAGGTAAAACTCGCTAAAAATGTCGTTTTTATCATACGTATGATTGTATTCTCCATAGATCTCGCAAGATCAAAGTGGAATCTGGGCTAATCGCCCAAAAATCATGTTTTAACATGCTCTAATCTAAAAATAACTGGGTAATAGGGTTCTTTTAACCCTAGCCTCGTCGGCAGCCTTGCCGCCGGCCACCCCCCCCCCCCCCCCCCCCCGAGTTGTCGCTGCCGTAATCGCATCCCCCCGAAGGGGGGAGCGGTCGCCCGCCGACGTAATCGCATTCCCCCCGAAGGGGGGAGCGGCCCGGCGCTTCGTCGTAGACGACCCACCCGAAGGGGGGGCCGGCGCTTCGTCGTAGACGCCCCCCCCCCCCCCCCCCCCCGGCCGACGCTTCGCCCTAGACGACCCCCCCCCAAAGGGGGGCCGGTGCTTCGCCCCAGTCGAAACCCACCCCCCTCCCCACCCCCCCTCCCCCCCCCCCCGCTCCGGCGAAGGGGGCACCCGCCCCCTTGCCGCCGCTCGACGGTAACCCACTGAGGGGCGGCGGTGGCTAAACCTAGCTACCGCCCTCAGCCTTATTTTTTTCCCTTGGACCCGAAGCCCAAACAAAAAAAACAGATTACAGCCTTGCGGGCCTGAAGCCCGCAGTTTGGGCAAACTGCGGGCCTCAGGCCCGCAGGCCTGATATTCATTTAAAAAAACAGGGGGCTTAGATATAAGCTTTAAAAAGGCTTTTTGGGCTAAAAATTGATTTTAAAATGCATTTGGGGGGCCTAAAAATCATGAAACATCATGATAAATTATAGGGCAATAAGGGGACTTTTAGGGACATTTGGGGATAAATTGGAGGATGATTTAAAAAGAAAAATTTCTTCCTTTTATGATGGACATGTCAAATATTGGGCACTTTTTCAATCACTTTGGATAAACCCAACTAGCACAACCCTTGCATTATATGATTTTCTTTGTAGAATCATTAATATATGCTTCGCATCATTTTGGCTCTGCAGATAAACAATGTTTGGTTGTGCATATTTTTAAAAACTTAATAATTAGGAAGATCCTGCGACCGCTCTGCCGTTAGCCAGCTAACCTAACGGTGTATGACGTTGCCTAGTGGTCCAATAATTATTAAGTAATTAAATTTTTTATCCCTCTCTGCGAATATAAATGCATGTGATGCCTGTGATGAAAATGTCTGCTGAAATTTTTGATGAACACAAATTTTTGCATAGATGGCTAATTGCGATTTTGGATCGGCTGTTTAAGTCCCACATTTTATTTTTCTACACTTTTCTTTTACTTTTGAGAGAAATTGTAGTGAGGAATTTATGTAAATGTCCAAGACCGAAGACCACTTTCCATGGAGACGGAGGCCACAACTGAAGCTGAAGATCTTATATGGGACCCATGGGGTTTCCAAAGTTATAATTTCTTTTTAAAACTTTCATTTGTGTAATATGGACTGTAATGGACTTTGGACTTTTCATTTATGTGGGATTGGCCGATCCATGCAATTAGCTCTTCATATTAAAATTACCTCCGCATGAAAATGTTTAGTGTTTAAATTATTAATTCATGCAAATTTGTGCTCTGATTGAATAAAATGGCTAAAATCGTAAGGGTCGATTTCGAAGTGCTAGATGCATTAGGGAGAAACTATCTGAGCTAGCAGCTCGATGTGAAGTTCCATCTGCAGGTCAAGTCCCTTTTTTCTGCTATGAAAAAGAATGAAAATGTAAGCGATATAGAAAAGGCGCAAGACATTATCTATATTTGTCGCCATGTGGACAAGACCCTTAAGGCGAATACCTTATGGTCGAAGATCCATTTGAGCTGTGAATTGTCCTTGAGAACAGGTATAAACATCAGAAAGATGTTATACTACCAAGTGCACGATACGAGTGGGAGAACCTGAGACTGCAGGACTTTAAGTCCATAGCTGAGTACAACTCAGCTCTTTTTAGCATCACCTCATGCCTGAAGTTGTGTGGTGAAAAGTCTCAGAAGATCGCATGCTGGAAAAGACGTACACGTCTTTTCATGAGAAAGATGTGATACTTATGCAGCAATACCGTGAACGAAAGTTCACCAAGTATTCTAAGCTGCTGTCATGTTTACTCATGACTGAACAAAACAAAGAGCTTCTCCTCGCCACTCACAATATGCTTCCCTTGGCACTGCCCCACTCCCAGAAGCTCATAATGCATCTTCTTCTCGAAAGAAGATAGACAACAAAAGAAAAGAAAGGCCACGGAAAGGGGGGACAGAACAAGAGGGCTAGGGGCCAAGTCCAACAGCGAAGAAATGAAGGAAAGCGCAAGTTCACCTGGCGCAGAAATGATAACAAGAAGAATGATGCACCCCCAAAAGGGATTGGGAAGCCAATGCCATAGCTGTGGCATGAAAGGCCACTGGTCCAGAGTGTGCCGAACTCCGCAGCATCTCCAAGAATTGTATAAAGAAAACAAGAAAAAGAAAGCTGAAACAAACCTGGTAACATCTGATGCTCCAGTCAAGTTTTCAGCTGACGACTTTGAAACTGATGACCTACTAGATTAGCTTTCTACTTTTATCTTAGAATATTATTTAGAACATTTTATGTTATGAGAGCTTTCATATTATGTAATTTGAATTCGAATAAATAAAGTTTATGTTCCTGAAATGCAAATGCTTTATTCAACTTTTTAGATGGATCGCTCTCATGACTGCTTGGTAGACAGTGCTTCGACACATACGACCCTTCAGTATAAGTGCGATTTTCATAGCATTATACTATACAAAAGCCATGTAAATACTATTTCAGGGCCATCAAATATAATTGAAGGTTCTGAGAATGCAACCTTGTTGCTCCCTAATGGAACGGAAATTAAAATAAAAGACGTACTATTCTCTCCGAACTCCAAACGAAACTTACTAAGTTTCAAGGATATTCGCTTAAACTGATTCCATTTGGAAACAGCAAATGTGAATGAAAAAGAACTATTGTATGTAACGTCTCAAAAAATGGAGTAAAATCCATACTTGAACGTGTTGGTAGCAACGATCTGTGAACTTCGTGTTTGATGATAACAAACGTGTGTGAATGTTTTAACGTGTGTGTTAAGTGTTTCAGGAACGGCGAACGTGCGATTAATTCACGAGGAGACTTGGTCAATGTGCAAAGGAGAAATGGGGAGACTTAGCGCAACCCTAAGAGAAGGCCATAAATTCATTTCTCCCCTTGTCGCAGAACCCTAGGGGCTTCCACACATTTGTCCATGCATCCAAAGGGACTAAAAAGGGGTCGGCCAAAAATTTTCACCCAAGTTCTCCCAATTCAAAAGGCCGGCCAAAAATAACCC
The DNA here is from genome assembly GCA_030789695.1 of Scilla litardierei. Taxonomy (NCBI): domain Eukaryota; kingdom Viridiplantae; phylum Streptophyta; class Magnoliopsida; order Asparagales; family Asparagaceae; genus Scilla; species Scilla litardierei. The sequence continues at coordinate 767,066,459 of CM061142.1, forward strand.
AAATAGGAGCCTCTTTCTTTGACCAAAATTCCAAGGAGCTTCTGTTGATGTTTAATCTTTGTGGGCTCTGTCATGCGTGCGTTTCTCTACAAGCCCAAAAGTTTTTTTTGAAAGGAATTCACAAATCTTTACACTGCCGAAAGAAAAAAAAGGCCCAGGGGCAACGAAAAATCAAGAGAGCCGCAAGTTGTTTTGGGCAACGAAAAATTAAGGGGAGCAGCACAAAAGTCCTTCAAAGCCGCACAAACCCTAAGGGGAGATAGCCGCACGAATTGTTTTTGAGGGCATGCTCATTAAATCTCCAAGTGCCCGGGTCACGCAATTCTCATATGCCCTAAAAACACCAATAGCCGATCTCTTTTAATACGCTCATCAAAAATCAAAGCAGCTGCCCTTCAAAAAAAAATCCTCAGCCGAATTCTTTTGAGCCCTCTACTCAAAAAAGTTTTTTTTGTGCATTGAAAACAAAAAAAAGGACAAGGCCGAATTATTTGTTTTCTCCATCATTTCCATTGTTGCAGCCGAAATATTTGTTTTCTCCATCATTTCCATTGTTGGAGGCACCCCCTTGAATGAAAGCCCTGGCAATTTCGAAGAGGGCTTTGTTTAATTAACTAACCTCCCTTGTTAATATTTGCAGGCTCAAAAAGGAAGTGGAGAAAAATCTTTTTTTTTCAACAACAGTTGTTTGAGGATCCTTTCATCTTGGGGCCAATCATCAAGAGGCAACTTAAAAAAAAGGCTGACGTTTCTTTCTCCACTTCATGAATTCCAAGGGGCTCTCTCTCTCTCTCTCCATAATAAAAGACAGGTGATTGTTTTTATTTTAATTATATTGATAATACAAATCTCTTCTTTTTGATTGTGCAGAAGAAAAAGAGGTCCTTGTGCAAAGCTCGGCCTTCAAGTACAGACACAAAAGAAGGAATTTCATTGGGGAAGCCGCATGTTTTTCAAGGAGAGCCTATCATCAAAAATCAAATAGAAGGCGGGCAAAAGAGGAGAAATCAAGTTGCAGTCAAGAAAATCTGGAGCAAGGGATATTAATTCAACTACCACAAGTTTCTTTGAGGAGACACTAATATTTGAGACTGCTGCAAGCTTTGTTTGAGAAGAGGAGAAAGGCGCAAGTTTCATCGAGAGTGGAGCAGACTGTTGAGGGGACATCAGAGACTACTACTTGTCAGATTGATCTGACGCCGTGCTGAACGACAGAGACAACACACCATAACTGAGCATTTCTAAAACTCTATTTATTTATCTTTGTATTGGTGTAGCGATCTCCGTAGGGGAAACTTTACCATCTGTGTTATTTTTTGGGGACCTGATGACTTGGGAGTCGTCACGGAGGGAGAGAATCTGACTAGATTGATAGTGTAGAGCACGTGGTGTGCGTACAGCTAGGTGAGAGTAGATTTGGGATCTTGACTCATTGTAGCTGTACAGGTTTACATATCTATCTAGTATTTGTTTTCGGGGGCTGGAGTAGGTCGTGGGGACGACCGAACTAGGGTATATCTGTGCGTACTTTATGATTGCATTCTTTTTACCATGTCTGTGCTTATAACTGCGTGTGGTTGTTCGTGGGTTGCACGAATATTTTTAATAGCCTATTCACCCCCCTCTAGGCTACGATCCAGATCCAACAAGTGGTATCAAAGCCAGTTTAGAGGATCTAGTCTAGATTTTTAGATGACCATGAATATATCTGATTGTGCTTTTGCTGAAGGTCAGTCTATAGCCCGTCCCCCTAAGTTTAACGGTGTAGACTTTGCATATTGGAAGGCTAGGATGAAAATCTATCTAGTGTCTGTAGATTATGATATGTGGGATATTGTTGAAAATGGTTATAGTCTACCCACTATTAAAATTGAAGACACTGTTATGATTAAGCCTAAAGACAAGTGGGATTTAGCTGATAAGAAACTTTATACTCTTAATGGTAAAGCTATGAATGCGCTTATATGCTCTCTTGATAAATCTGAGTTTAATCGTATCTCACATTGTCTAACTGTGCAGGAAATCTGGCATACTCTGGAGGTGACACACGAGGGAACATCACAAGTAAAGAAATCCAGACTTGCGTTGCTGAGCACTGAATATGAAAGCTTCCGCATGCTACCAACAGAATCTGTGAAAGAGATGTTTGCGAGGTTCACGGACATTGTCTACAAATCCAGTTCCCTCGGTAAGCCATACTCTAGCCATGAACAGGTACGAAAGATCTTAAGGGCGCTACCAAGTTCGTTCAGGCCTAAAGTCACCGCTATTCAAGAAGCTAAGGACTTATCAACAATGAAAGTGGAGGACTTGATAGGCAACCTAATGTCACACGAGCTTGAGTTGCAGAGTATAGAAGCCAGAGAGAAACCTGAAGAGAAGACCAAAGCTTCCACACCATTAGCTCTTCAAGCTAATGATGACGATCTTGATGAAGAGCAAGCCCTAATGGTCAGAAACTTCAGGGATACATTCAGACTGATCAAGGAAGAGTTGAGATGGGAAAAAGGTTCATTCATTCTAATAATTCTAAATTTGGTAGAAATTCCTATGATCAGAAAGCTATTAATAGAAGTGAATGTTTTAAATGCAGGAAGAAAGGTCACCACATAAAAGATTGCCCACAACAACACACAGCTCAAGTTGCAAAAGAAAAAACGAAAGTGCTGACGTGGGACATGGATAGTGAAGCTGAAGAGGAGGATGAGGAACATGAAGCCCACTCCTGCATGTCATTAATGGCCAAACACAATGAGGTAGGATCTCCCACTAAAGCTGAATTGTTAGAAATCTTGAAATGAATGCAAAATACTATTAATGAGCTAGAAGCTGATGTGGATAGTTGTAGGAATGATAACTTTGATATGCAACAATCTGAGTATGACATGTCTAAGGAAATTGAAAAACTGAAAACTGAAATTGTTGCATGTAACACTACAATTGACATGTTAAATAAGGAGAAAGCTAGCTTGCCTGAAAAAACTGATTGTCTTTCATGTCCCTCTTTATTAAAGGATATTAGCATGTATAAGCTAGATAAGACAAAGCTTGAAGTTGAAAATGAATTGCTTTCTGAAAAGATTAACATGCTAAATCTTGAACTTAAAGAAAAAGTGAGGGATTTTGAAAAGAAAGAAGAGGAAAACAAGCGAGCTTTCATTAGTAAGTGCACTTTGCTTGTGAATGAAAACAATATCTTGAAATCCAAAGTCACCACCCTAGAATTGTCATTAAAGAGATTTTCCATTAGAAAACAAAATTTGGACATTATTCTTGGAAATCAATTGTATGGCAATAATAGGCGTGGCCTTGGATTTAGCGCTAAAAATGTTGAAAAGACTAAGTATAAAAAATTTCACAATGTGCCCTCTATTGCTAAAAATGTTTATTCAAAGTGTTTTACGTGTGATAGTGTTGGTCACACATCGTATCATTGCAAATATAGGAACTCCAATATTAAATTCAAACAAATATGGGTTCCTAAATCTTTGTTGACTAACACTAGTAGACCTTGTTGGATTCCAAGGTCACACACGACACCTCTTTTGTAGGTGGATGGAAATTTGACGAGGAGCGATAAATTGAATGTCTCATTTTTGGGCTCCTTAGTCAAACGACGACGCGAAGGTATATCTTTCTCTTTGAACTTATTGCATACCTTCATAGCTTTTTGTGTGTGTGACTTTTCTCTGTTTGTGTGTTAGTAGTTGCATTGCTATGTGTGCATGATCTTTTTTGTTTGTGTGATTGCATCTCATGTTTGCTATAGTACTTCATGCATTTAAAAAAATTGGAGCTTAATGCATATCTTTCTCTTTGCATCGTTTTAGTGATATAAATGAATGATGATCATATCCTTGTAGAAATTGTAGTATTATTATCATGGCTACATGCGTATGTTTTATTTCTTAATAGCCATGCCAAGTTCGATGAATTAATAATATGATTTCTACACCTACTTTCACTTCCACGAATATTAGACTATGTCGTACTTTTGGAGATACTATTTATGAATATTGGAATGTGAATGTAGGATGATTATTAACTGAAAAATCCAAGGGATATGATGTTATTTGCCATGAATAAAAATTGAGCACAAAACAAAGTGAATGAATATGAAAAAAAAATTAATATTGCTCCGTATGAAAAATGGATACAATTCATGGCAAATACACTACCCACGAGTATCCAACATAAGCTTTACGAGTAATCCTTAGCGTTGGTGTTTTTACTCGTCAAGCAATGTCACCCCCACATCTAAGAGTCCTTTTAGGCTATGTTTTGGGGTGTGATATCTTGAACTCATTTTTAATGAGGTGGGGAAATCAATCCTAGGTGATATGAAGTTATTTGGAAAATGATATTGGTTGGATTTATAAAAGTATCTCCCTTTGTACTTCTATGTTTAATAATTGCACTTGCACGATGGTGTTGAATTCTAATTATTATTATCATTGGACTTAAAGTGCTAATTATAGAATGACGACATGCAAATGCTAGTTATAGTTAATAATGCTCTCTTTTTGCATGTGTTATGTTTTTAATCTTCAAGAATACACTTTTGATGATAACAAAAGGGGAGAAAAATTGGGAAGATTTGGTATTCGGTATTTGGTATTTGATTGATATTAATGCACGTGAAATTATGATTGTTTGATTAAGGGGGAGCATTAATGAATATTGGGGAAGCACAAAAATAGGGGGAGCATGCTTATTGTTATACTTTACACATCATTTTTTGCCCTCTATCGTCACACTTTCACACACACACACTATTTGGAACTTTAATGCTCAAATCTTTTACTTAGTTTGTCATCATCAAAAGGGGGAGATTGTTGGTAGCAACGATCTGTCAACTTCGTGTTTGATGATAACAAACGTGTGTGAATGTTTTAACGTGTGTGTTAAGTGTTTCAGGAACGGCGAACGTGCGATTAATTCACGAGGAGACTTGGTCAATGTGCAAAGGAGAAATGGGGAGACTTAGCGCAACCCTAAGAGAAGGCCATAAATTCATTTCTCCCCTTGCCGCAGAACCCTAGGGGCTTCCACACATTTGTCCATGCATCCAAAGGGACTAAAAAGGGGTCGGCCAAAAATTTTCACCCATGTTCTCCCAATTCAAAAGGCCGGCCAAAAATAACCCAAATAGGAGCCTCTTTCTTTGACCAAAATTCCAAGGAGCTTCTGTTGATGTTTAATCTTTGTGGGCTCTGTCATGCGTGCGTTTCTCTCCAAGCCCAAAAGTTTTTTTTTGAAAGGAATTCACAAATCTTTACACTGCCGAAAGAAAAAAAAGGCCCAGGGGCAACGAAAAATCGAGAGAGCCGCAAGTTGTTTTGGGCAACGAAAAATTAAGGGGAGCAGCACAAAAGTCCTTCAAAGCCGCACAAACCCTAAGGGGAGATAGCCGCATGAATTGTTTTTGAGGGCATGCTCATTAAATCTCCAAGAGCCCGGGTCACGCAATTCTCATATGCCCTAAAAACACCAATAGCCGATCTCTTTTAATCTGCTCATCAAAAATCAAAGCAGCTGCCCTTCAAAAAAAAATCCTCAGCCGAATTCTTTTGAGCCCTCTACAAAAAAATTTTTTTTGTGCATTGAAAACAAAAAAAGGACAAGGCCGAATTATTTGTTTTCTCCATCATTTCCATTGTTGCAGCCGAAATATTTGTTTTCTCCATCATTTCCATTGTTGGAGGCACCCCCCTTGAATGAAAGCCCTGGCAATTTCGAAGAGGGCTTTGTTTAATTAACTAGCCTCCCTTGTTAATCTTTGCAGGCTCAAAAAGGAAGTGGAGAAAAATCTTTTTTTTTTCAACAACAGTTGTTTGAGGATCCTTTCATCTTGGGGCCAATCATCAAGAGGCAACTTAAAAAAAGGCTGACGTTTCTTTCTCCACTTCATGAATTCCAAGGGGCTCTCTCTCTCTCTCCATAATAAAAGACAGGTGATTGTTTTTATTTTAATTATATTGATAATACAAATCTCTTCTTTTGGATTGTGCAGAAGAAAAAGAGGTCCTTGTGCAAAGCTCGGCCTTCAAGTACAGACACAAAAGAAGGAATTTCATTGGGGAAGCCGCATGTTTTTCAAGGAGAGCCTGTCATCAAAAATCAAATAGAAGGCGAGCAAAAGAGGAGAAATCAAGTTGCAGTCAAGAAAATCTGGAGCAAGGGATATTAATTCAACTACCGCAAGTTTCTTTGAGGAGACACTAATATTTGAGACTGCTGCAAGCTTTGTTTGAGAAGAGGAGAAAGGCGCAAGTTTCATCGAGAGTGGAGCAGACTGTTGAGGGGACATCAGAGACTACTACTTGTCAGATTGATCTGACGCCGTGCTGAACGACAGAGACGACACACCATAACTGAGCATTTCTAAAACTCTATTTATTTATCTTTGTATTGGTGTAGCGATCTCCGTAGGGGAAACTTTACCATCTGTGTTATTTTTTGGGGACCTGACGACTTGGGAGTCGTCACGGAGGGAGAGCATCTGACTAGATTGATAGTGTAGAGCACGTGGTGTGCGTACAGCTAGTTGAGAGTAGATTTGGGATCTTGACTCATTGTAGCTGTACAGGTTTACATATCTATCTAGTATTTGCTTTCGGGGGCTGGAGTAGGTCATGGGGACGACCGAACCAGGGTATATCTGTGCGTACTTTGTGATTGCATTCTTTTTACCATGTCTGTGCTTATAACTGCGTGTGGTTGTTCGTGGGTTGCATGAATATTTTTAATAGCCTATTCACCCCCCTAGGCTACGATCAAGATCCAACAGAACGTTTTCAGAGCCTTTCATCAGGCCTCATTAATGATGACCATTAAGCACGTCTTCAATGTGGACATTCAATGAATTATCAATTTAGCTCCATCATCATTGCCGAAAGCTCAGGCCAAAGCAGTAAATCAACATTAAGGCTTGGACGTTACCCGTTAATGTTAGTTGCCTATAAGTAGTCTCTCAATCAACGAGAGGGGAGGACTTCTCCTGACTCCAAACTCTCATTCTCTGACAACCACAAAAGTCGGGCAACCCAGAGATAGCTCGGATCGGAGTTCCCCTAGACAGTGGTTAGCTCATCCAACACCAGTCAGCTTGTAACGACTGGTTTTCATGTATTTGGATTATCTATATTATATTATATGTTTTGGTGGATTTTCTCCTTATATGTGGTTTTCCGTCTCCGTAGCTTTCATTTTCGTTCGTTTCGTTGAGATTTTCTAGCTTCTTCCTTAGATCGTTGAGTTTTGGAGTAAGTCACTCGTGACGAGCTTCATATCGCTCATATTTTAGAGTTGGAGTGATCCTAGAAGCCGTAGGAATCTTCCTAGAACTTCGCGCTTCAATTCGGCACTTTTAGTGCACTTTAGTTGGTTCAAGAAGGGGAACCAACCGACTAGATTGAGATCTAGTCGGTCGGCAACTCTACCCAAACCGACTAGTTCATTAAATCAATTGTACAGGAGTTACTGTTTACTTTTAGTCGGTCTAAGAACAACCACCGACCGACTAGATGTGAAACTAGTCGGTCAGAACTTGCTCTCAGACCGACTAGTTCCTTCAATCAATTTTACCTGAGTTACTGTTTATCGTTAGTCGGTCCAAGAACAACCACCGACCGACTAGGTTGCAAACTAGTCGGTCAGCCATTGTTCTTTAACCGACTAATTCTTTGACCATTTCGACAACCTGAGTTACTGTTTGGTTTTAGTCGGTTACAGTTGGTCGACCGACCGATTAGTTGTTGAACTAGTCGGTCAACAACCCTTCTTTGATCGACTAACTGCTGTCGTAAACCTAGGGTTTGCCCAGCCGCCGGCTGTGCCTATTTAAACCCCCCAAACGTTTTTCTTTCTTTATTCATTTCTCCTGAGCCTCCTTCTTCCCCAAATCATCATCCATCTTCCCTTAGCCTTCCTCCTTCATCCCCCGGAGCTCCCCTCACCTTCATTAGGGCCGGCCATCTCCTCTAGGTCGCCGGAAAACCCCCAAAACCCCCAAAATCACATTTCTCCATATTTTCTCCCCATTTCCAGATCTGAACCCTAGTTTCCCGGATCGTTTCTTCCGTTGCCGTGCTTGCTCGGTATCGTTCTTCCGCTCCCTACGGTAGTGATCGATCCTTTAATGTTCTCATAACCCGTTTTGTGATTTTTGTTAAACCCTAATAAAACTAGGTTGGATGTTGTTCTAACATTGATTTGCCATGGCAGCGATCTCATCCCCGTAGCTAACATTTTGTGACGTGCCTCGTTGATCGTCATCATCGGTGCTAGGCAAGTGAAACTTGCCACTTAGGGTTTTAGGCCATGTTCTAGGCCATTTACTTGTTTTAGCGTAAAAGAGACTAGGTAGTGAAAGGATAGCTGCCTAGACGCCTTTGACCTAGCTTGACAACGAAGCTAGATCCGTCACCTCCATCATGCTTGCATGTCATGTTTAATTTCAATTAACGGTACACGAATACCTGTTCATGTCATTACATACTTGCTTGTTCATCGTGTTTGTGTAGCACACGCTACTTTAAAATGTAAGCTGCGGCGAGTAGGATTTTGACTCCTACCTCGTGACTTGAGGCTATGTGCACCCCTATGCCAAATACACTTCCTGGCTCGTGATCCAGAAGCGAGCATAGTGTGTTACTAATCCCAACGCTCGATACACGTGGAGGGGTAGGGTTAAACGGTCGCTTGAGCTTAGGAGTTGGCCCGATCAGCCATTCTAGCCAAAAGACGGAAACTCTGAGCACAAAGTGAAAATCGTGAATAGTGAATCGTGATAAGTGACTCGTGAATTAGTGATTTGGTAGCTTTTGCTACATCATGCGTGCTTGTCCCTTCTTGTCCTTTTTAACTGTTGCATCATACTTACATGTCATGTCATTGCATCCTACTTGAACTGTTAGGTTGTTAGTTTACTTTCAGTTTCCTTGTCCAAGTCTTTTAGACTTGCTGACATGTGCCCCTCTCTCTTTTGGGTGACACATGTTAGATCCCGAGCCTGAGAGTGCTGCGGAGGACGTGGTGTTTGCTGACGCTGAGTCAGAGCTTGCGTTCGTTGTGGAGTACGAGGACACTGTCGATCAGTCGTAGAGTCTGCTTGTGTTCTTCGTTTTAGACTGTTTTGTTGTCGGTGCGTAGCACCATACTCTGTTTATGTTTGTCTTTGTTGGCCTTGTTCTGGGCCTTTAGACTCTTTCTTTTAGCCTGGTGGCTTTTCTGGATGTTGAACTTAATTTTTAATGTTGGACAATTCTGAGATTTGAGATTTTATTTCTGTCTCTCTTGTGTTATTATCTTTGTTCTGTTCGTGGTTACAGGGACCTGCATTTAATTTTAGTGACGCTTATCAGGCGTGGGGCTTCACAGCTCCACGTTTGAGTGGACCTTCTCACGTCTCGCCTCCATTTTAGGGAAGCGGGGCGTGACACAGCTGCTCACGTCACCCCAAGTTAACAGCTTCAATTGAATCATCCTCCATCAATTTATGTGGTGAGGAAACACCCGTAAATATCTGACGACGTCTATGGGAATCGGGTCGGCATCCACACCGACGATGATTCGACCCACTACTCAAGGCCCCGAGAAGCCAATTACCTTAAGGACGGCAGATGGTGCACCACCCTCTGTTTTGACTACTTGCGATCGTCAGTAAATAATTATAAAAGAGTTAGGCTAATTACAAAAAAGACTAACTTTATTTCTTTATAAAAAACCACTTTTAAGTTCTAAAATAATAAAATTGCATCAAGTTGTTCACTTCTCCGTCTTTAAGGTAGTTTGGTGAAAAAAGTACCTCATATTTCATAGTTTTAAGGGTAAAATTTTGTTATTTTAGAACTAAAAAGATAGTATTATGTGAAAAATCTGAAACATTAAGATAGTTTATTATAAATAAGCAAAGAATAAACAAAAAAAGCACATGTACAACAAACAGATCATAGATGGTCGAAAATATGAGAGGAGATGAACCCTCCTGTTGGTACCAAAAGCCAGCACACAAACCAAGCAACCAAAGACAAGACAAAATGAGCCGTTGTTCAGTTTGCACCCTCTTCTTCCTTTCTTGTAGGAGGCGAGGGATCAAGGCTCGTGCTTTAAAATGCTTTCTGATGTATCCAAAAAAAACAAGACGAACCATGAAACTTAAGAGAACACGCAAGGATGGCAATCGAACAATCTTATGGGTTAGGAGCGTGCCATATAAAAGAATATTAAACTAGTGACTCGATAACCAGGACTTAGCAGTCGTTAGGACATTAAAAACAAAGGGGATCTCTAAATTCCACAAGGGTAACGTCTGGCGAAATTCTCTCTTAGAAGTATGGCATTGTGAACCTGTGATCCTGTGTAGTGCTTTTTTTATGCATGGAAAATCAATAAATCAAACCCTCACTTCTCACATAGAGGAAGACGAATACCAGTAAGCCAATTGGCTCACTGAGCAATGATGTTAAAAACCGTTAAAAGTTTAAAATATCAAGATCACTGAGTAGAGATGCGCAACATCAACCAGGATGTAACGTTTAGTGACATAATCCTTTATAAGGATGTCATTGTGAATCTGTGAAGGGCTTTTAGGGCCTGTTCTTTTGCTTGAAAGTTGAAATGGGAAAGTTGGGGATTTGTGCAATCTGAGGAGACAGAAAATGAAGTTTTGTGTTCTTTTGGGTGGAAAGTTGTATGGAAAGTGGGGTTGAGAAAGTAAAGTGGGGTCCACCCAACTTTCTTGTGTTGTTTTGGTAGTAGAAAGTTGGAATGAGAAAGTGGAAAGTTGGTGTGAGAGAGGAGAGAGATAGAGAGAGATGAGATAGTGGGCCCCACAAATCCCAACTTTCTCATACTTTTCCAACAAAAAGCTTGGATTACAAAAGGGAATCTGGATTCCCAATTTACATCACATCAGCGCACCACGTAAGCAAACTTTTCCATTTTCACTTTCCAGTAAAAGAACAGAACATAGTGGAAAGTTGATGAACAGTACATGAATAGTGCAAAACTCAACTTTCCCAGCAACTTTTCATGCAAAAGAACATGCCCTTAAGAAAAATCCCAGAAGTCTATGGGATACAATAGTGCATTATTTAAGGACAAAAATAGAAGATGCTGGCTATGTGGTTCGAACGCAAGCGCGCTTGCAGAATATCTCAAGTCTTCCCATATAGCCCCTCGAACAAACATGCCACTTATTCCCTATAGAAGCTTCTTTGCGCACCTACCAATTTACTCGCACCTACAATTGGAATTCGACTTATTTACAATTTTGTTAATCAAACTTTCTCGCCGAGCACAACAAATCTAAATCCAAACACTACACTCGTTATGTGTGGTAAGTAAAATGGTCGCCGCCGCCCTCTACTCCTCCTCCCTCCTCCACCAATCCCCAGCCACGCCCCCTCGGTCGCCCTCCTCTGTCGTCCTTCTTCATCTTCCCTAGCCCCTCCGCCCCCCTCCGCCTCCTCCGCCACATCCTCCGACAACCCCTCCCCCTCCCCCTCCCCCCTTTCGACAACCCAGCACCCTGCCGCCACCCCATCCACCGATAATCCCTCCCCCTCCCCCCTCCTTCGACTACCTAGCACCCCCACCCCCACCCCCACCCCCAGTGGCGGAGGCAGGCAGTGGCAAAGGGGGAAAATTGCCCCCACTGACATTCTTAGATTTCATGTTATAGGCTATTGCCCCCCCGGACAAGGAAGTAAAATAAAGAAATTTTGCATTCAATATCACTAACCATTGGATGATGAATGGTTAAGGCACTGCTCTTGAAACCCGAGAACCTGGGATTTGAATCCCATTGCCTGCATTTTGACTTATTATTATTTATTTATCTAACTCTTCATGTGAGTTGGGTTGAGCAAAAAGGACTGTTTATTTATTAATCTAGGTTTTCATATCAGTTGGGTTGAGCAAAAAGGACTGTTTGCATAGCAACTCTCCATTTTGTATTCATTATTGTTTGTAACTTATTATTATTTTGCTAATTGGGTATTGTTTAGGCTAGGCAGTGTCTTTTTATTGGACGAGTTTCTGAGTTTGATACATGTTGCTTCCTCAGCATAAAATATTGATCAACTAGGATACACGTGTAAGGGGAATTTTAATAATAAAAATAATATTAACATAGCTAACACGACAAAATGTAAATAATGCATGATCAATTAACATGTGCCGCCACTTTTGATGCACATAATGAAAGTCCAAACAAATTTCAAATTAAACATAATTAATTATTAAAGTTATACTGCATCGGAGCACCTTACTCTCATATCTACCATCGTGCAGGTGTGAAACAGTCGACCACCCTAAGTCCATACACACGGCAGCCCTATCCATCTCCAGCCGAATCGATCCTCCTCGAATGGGAACACCGCAACGATGACAATAGATCTTGCAGAAAGAATTGTCATGACTAAAAATGAAATGATCAATCTGTTATCTAATTTGTTGCTAAATTTAGCACTGATATTCCAAGTTACAACAACTACAGTTGAGAGAGCATTTCAACAATGAATAGCATCAAAAATCGAATTCGAAATCGCAGGAAAGATCAATGGATGAATGATAACTTAATCACATTAATAGAAAAAGCATATTTGATACAATTGGTAATGTTGTAATCATCAAGCGATTTCAAATATAAAAACACGTCTATATGTGTTGCACATTTATTTTTTATATTAATGATGAAACTCTGATTTTTGCAATTGTATTCTTTTATGAAAACAAAATATTTTATTATTGTTAGGAATCAACTATTGGGGGAGGAACCCACAGCTCTTTATTTATAGCCCAGATGGGAAAATACAGATATGTGCTACATTGATATGGGCCTATCTCTAGGATAGCCCAGAATCTAAACCAACTCCGGTTAATAACCGTTCACAACACTCCCCCTTATCCAGCCATAGGTATAGACTCTGCTCGTGAATACTTCAGTATTCTGAGCATAAAAGAGTCTCACATGGGGTGGATACTTCAGGATCCTGAGTTGGTGAGTTTTGCCTCGTTAAAACCTTTAGCTATGGAAAACGCTGTGGGAGAAACCATAGTTAAGGAAAAAGAGTACAAAGGCTCTTTAACTCCCCCCTGATTTGTACAAGCGACTCTGCTCATGAATACTTCTGGATTCTGAGCGTCATAGGGGGTGGATACTTCAGGATCCAGAGTTGATGTGTTTTGCCTCGTTAAAACCTTCGGCTATGGAAAAACCCAGTGGGAAAAACCATAGCTAAGGGAAAAGAGTACAAATTCACTCAACTCCCCCTGATCTGTAAAAGCCATTAGGCATTCAGATCTCTTAGGCTTATCTCATTACTCCTATTTACAACATTCCGAAGGTATACACAGATTACAGATATTGTCACCATTAAGCAGCTGCTGAATCCAGAAACTCTGGAGAGGTGTGCTAAGTTTCGTCGCCTCTGATGTGGTGTTCAGACTATGTGGTCAGCTTCACAATACCAGCCTCTATCCCAGTCGTCACTGGGATGTGATGTACCACTAGGCGCCCTGAAATACACCATTGGTGTGATTCTGGAATGGTGAGGATCTCGGAATGATAGGATGATGTTACCTTCATAACTTGCTTTGCAGATCTGCAGTAGATGGCCATCCCACTGTAGGCACCTTGTCTGTGACTTCTCAGTATAGGGATCGGACCAGAAACCTGCATTGCATAAACTTGGAGGATGATACTTTATTATGTAAGTCCAAATCTTTTGACCCTTGGAGGAAGCGCAGAAGGCTTAACTCCGGTCTAATGGCCCTTTTAGGTGTCAACTATCTCTGGCTAATGAGTTTACTGCAACTGCTGTATCGGGACGCGTGCAGTTAGCCAGGAGTGCCTGATTGCACCGAGATAAGGGACTTTAGGACCAGTTATATCCTCCCCCTCTTCCAGCGATCGGAATGGTTCTTTTTGTACATCCATTAAGTATACTACCATAGGTGTAATTTGGATGACAATGGTCCCTTTAATTTCTCAAACGTACTTCTGGGCGTATGTAACAAGGTTCTTATAAGCCATGACTTTATATTTTCCTAGGTCTTTTTATTTCATGTTTAAAAGTCAGGCTTGAACAAATGTTTCGGTTTTCTCTTCCGGAGATCCGATGAGATTTTAGTTGTTTACAACTATGATCTCAAATCCTGCTCTTTGCTCAGATGCAAAGACAACCCTCAGTAGGAATCATTGCTTTGTCAAGCGATTCTCTTGGTTGTACATTATTCTTATTGTTTTTCTTTAATAGATGTGATGACCCGTATTCAACAATACAAATTTTCTACGTATTTTCTTAATTAATGATATTTTATAATGGTTTGTTAGGAGTTGAATATCAAAATAATTTTTAAATCATTTATAAAAAAAATGTTTTGTAGTACCAATATAGTTATAGCCTATTTTAGAGTATACGAGTACCATCCTAAATCCCTAAATGATTTTTATAATTATTTAAATTCAAGTATTAACGTTACAGCCGTAACAATTATTTTCCTAAGTAAACGTTTTCAAAATGCTTTCAAACTTCTACAGTATCACTCTAAGATCATTTTGTGCTTCCCACATTAATTTCGTAATTTTCCGAAGTCGGATCAATAGAGAACCCGCAAACCCGCTTTCTAAACGTTTTGGCCCAAAACTCGTATTTCCGTAGTCCAAACTACGAAATAGATCTCGTAGTCACGATCCTCGTGAAGATACGAACCCGTGGCTATATTTTCGTAATTTTTCGGAGTCGTTTAACCCTAGGGGCAAAATCGTAATTTCACAAAATGTTTTCACTAATTACCGTTTTACATTTTCCTAATTACTATCCTAATCACCCATATTCTAGTCGGCAGATAGCTCCAAACCCCTCACATGGCAGCCCATGTGTTTTGTAATCTCTAAAGTTAGTCAAAAGCTAACTTTGTATTAATTGCAATTTTGACTAAATATTTATTGCTTAATTATTTAATTAATTCTTAAACCCTATATAAACCCCTCTAATGCTGCACTTCTCCTTCACAAAACAAACCCGGGTCTCGTAACCCTCCCCTTAATCAGATCTCCCTCTCAGCTAATCTCTCCCTACAACAAACTTCCCAGACAAAACTCAACACAGCCTCAAGCTCATCCCTCCGTTCAAACAGAGGAACCCCTATCTCCGACCCACGCACGCACTCTCTCTCTCGCCCACTCTGAGCTCCTCTCCTCGCCGTGCACCGCTGCCACGCCACCACGACCGCCGCCACGACGACGAAGCCCACCGGACCCCCACCGTGCAACCGCCGCCGCCTAGGCTTCGACAGCCTCCGCTTCCACCGTGAACTGCCCCCTCCTCTGTTCCCGTTCCCGAAGCAGAGCACCCCCACGGCGACGCCGTTTCCCGCCGCCCAGACGCCCTCTGATCTCCGCCTGCAGCACTGCACCCACGCCGCCGTTCACCGGAGCACCCCGACGTCCCCCGCTCCACACTCCGCCTCGCAGCTCCCCCTCCGAGCTTGCCGCCACCCGCCTCTCCGACAGCACCCCGATCCCTTCTCCCGCCGTACGACAGCCCACCGGAGCTCCGCCGTAGCTCCGCCCCAAGGCCGCCATCTCCACCTCCTCGCCCCGCCGGTGACTGTCGCCCTCGAGAACCGCCACGGCCACTGACCCCCTCTCCATCCGCCGTGTGCACAACCCCAGCCCGAAGCCGCCGTCGACCGCCCCAAGCTCCTCGCCGCCCCCTCCCCTGTTCCCGGGCTCCCTCGACGGAAACCGCCACCACCGCACCACCGGAGCTCCTCCTCCGACTGCCGCCGCCGCCTTGAACCCCCCGACCTCGCCGTAGCTCAGCCCTCCTCCGAAGCGACAATCGACGAAGCCCCCGCATGCAACGAAGCAGCGTCGGTAAATTCGAATGGCAAACTTGTAAATATCACGAACTTTAGTATTTTTCGTATTTTTATTAATTAATAAATGGGTTTTAAGGTTATAAATCCATAACTAATTATACAGGGGCCAGAAAAATGTGTGACTAGTCCCAGAAAATCAGAAACGTCGAAACGAATCCATTGGCGCTAGTTTCATCGCCAAAAGGCAAGTATATTTCTCACAGTGAATTTTTAAAGGCAAAATTTAAATAGGTTAAAATCCTTTTAAAATTCGTAGCTTGCAATTTTTACACATACCGTTGTACGATAAAAATATATGTTACAGTACTTGTAAATACGATCGTTTTGACATCTTGTTTACAGAATTCCGACGTACGGTTTGCCCGGAATAAATCTTTGAAGATATGTTGTAATAATAAATTCTTGTTTTAAAAATCCTTTTAAAATTTGTAATCTGTGATTTTTTACGTACACTTATGTACGATAAAAATATATGTCGTAGTACTAGTGAATACGATCATTTTGACACCTTGTTTGAAGAATTCTGATGTACGGTTTGTTCTAAACAATTCCTTGAACATATGTTTTAAAAATCATTTCTTGATTTAAAATTGCTTTTGGCTATTTAAAATTGTTTAAAAAATTGTTTAAAAATCTTGAAAAATAACTACTAGTCTTAGAAAGTATTTTAAGCTAATTTAAACTCTTTTGCTTGGTTAAAATCATATCTTACTCGTTCTTTTATTTATTTAAGTGATCCTGATGTTTTCATTTAATCGAGTCGTGAAGTTGTGAACTTTCACGAGACTGTTGTACAGACTATTGGAACATCGAGATTGAATTGACTGAATGGAAGATGGAACTTCAACAATATTGAATGGAAAATGGAACTTCAACAATATTGAATGGAAGATGGAACTTTAATAATATAGAATGGAAAATGGAATTTCAATAATAGACAGATAGTACACGTTCTTTTGACCGACACTAGACTTGACCTGGGATTGGGGTAGTCTATGATCACAAGTGTTACAGAATGACTGGATGCGTCATACTAAATTACCTCCAACACATTACGGGGGTTAGATCCTTGACCGTTGCCATATCGGAACGGTGGGTAAGCCTCGGAGTTGCTCCCGTCGCAGGCTGCATGTTGGTTATCTCTAGTACTCTTGGACATGGACTTATCACTAGGATAGACTGGTTATTGATTATCATTATAACCTATTTTCTACAGGATTGCTACAGTTTGGTTATTGAATGCTAAATTGTCACAGGTTACTGATAGTATTGCAAATTGTTATTGAAATTGCTACAGGTTGCAAATGGTATTGCAAATGGCTATCAATGATTAAATTGCTGCAGGTTGCAAATGTTTAACTGTTTTAACTTCTTTAACTGTTTTAACTGCTTTAAACGTATTTATCTCTTTTATTGCTTATTTGTAAATTAAGCTTATTGCTTGGTTCATCGTTGTTTAATTTTAAAATGTCCAACATTTTGGTTTTGAGAATATCATGCCGAGTATACCTCGCTGACGGACATTTCATTTTGTTGTTTTACGAAATGTCCGTCAGGTATCGATAGTGAGTTCTTTGAAGACACTACCACAAGAATTGAGCCAGTGCTTGACGAGCACGTGGAGTACCCACCCACAGAAGATTAGACAATCCCCTTCGCGACTGTTTATTTACATTTAAAATAATGTAATTGTGTACTTTGTTTGTACTGCTATAATAGGCCCAAGTTGTATCTTAATTATTGTACGCTGGATATGTAATAATGTTGTTTGAGCTGCTTCTTAAATTGCATGCAAGGATCTGCAATTTTTATACAGACGCTTAGTGTGTTTAAGCCAAGGAGGAAGAAAAGAGAAGATTTCAAAAAAGAAAGGATTCCAGAAAAGAAAAAAAAAGTACTCCTCCTTGTTTTAAGCACATCGCGGACCCGCTCGCGTCCTCGCTCCCGGTAGAATGGGAAGCGGGGCGTGACAGGTTTTGGTGGTGGCCCATGCAGGTCATGCGTATGCAAATACTTTAAGATCGGTTTAAATGACATTAATATCTAAGTGTACAGCTAGAATAGATTTATTCTAACTTACCTTACATTGCGGTTTGTTTTGAAGTATGGCAGGTCAACCAGATACCCACGTCGCCACCAACAACGATATCTTGGGTATCGTAAAGGAAATACTGGAAATTCAACGCCAAGTTCTCCATGAGGCTGTTGACAAACTCTGTAAAGCATCCCAAAGGAAGCATCCTATGGAACCACTGAGAGACGCTCTCCAACCGACGACGACTACATTCAAGAGGCCCACATCTTCAGTCAACAAGAAATCCCCGATGGTGTGCTTCCATTGCAACCGAAAGGGACATATCAAGAAGAACTGCTGCCTGCTGCTGAATCAATGTTTGGCCTGTGGAGCATCTGAGCACTCTCTCAGGAACTGCCCCCGCCGCATTAACAAGAAAGCGACTACGACAACATGAGTTTCTGGATCAGCACATCTTAAACCACCCCTAGCTCCACAACATCGAGTCTTTCATCAGGCCGAGCTGAACCAAGCTAGGTGTCAAGCATCCATCAAGTCAACCAGAGATACTGAGGCTGCATAGCCAGTAATCACTGGTATACCTGAACCTCTTCCCTCTACGTCGATTTGACACCCATCGTCTTTATTATCATTGCTAGCCTATTTTATCGTGCTATATGTATTTGTCTTCGTAGCATGTCCACATCTTGATTTGGAAATTTTCTATTGCTTCTTATCACAAAATTCGCAACGAACTATTTCCATTGAACCTCATTACCTTTTTCGAACTCTTAACCCTTGCTTAGGAACTCGTGTTCCATTCTTGGTTATACCTTCCCTAGTAACCTCTTTTGCTAGCAGTTATAGTTATTTTCATATGTTGAACCATCTACCTACTTCATCACCTTTCCTTCAGTTGATGATGGCACACATATAAATGATAAGCTTTCTTCAATGGACCATGATACCGGTCAATGTGCTTGGCTAAAGTCTGTTGGATCGACCTAGCTAGACTGGGCATAAGTGATCCTGGCTTAGTCACTTCCCTGGCCGTGTCCGCTGGACCGCAAGGACGTGAATCATGATTATGTGACGTCATCGATCTTCTTCACTATCAACCTTCCTTTAGCTTGATGACCTTTCGATTGACCTCCTTAGAATCTTTCTATTTTTAATACGCTTGAACTCTAGCTACGTCTATTTTAAGGAGGGTAGCATTCGGTTTTCGATCATCCAAAGTTCAAGTTCGAAAACGAAGCAGATCGAAAGACGCTCAGAAGTATTTGAGGATGGTACTAGGAAATTGAGACGAGCCAAACCATGACTTGTAAGTGTAGACTGTTACTTCTTCTTCTATTTTCTACCCACTACTTTCGTCTTATACCAGATTTTTCCATGGTTTGAATTCTTTTCCCGCCTACTTTCTCTCCCTATCTTTATTGCGTTTTGTCTGTTTCCTCTCCTCGAGCCCCGTTCCCGCCTAACCTAGCCTAGCCTACCCTACCCTATCTATTACTTTCGGCGCCTACCCTATCTATGACTTTCGGTGCCCCCTTTAAAAACCCCCTCATCTCTCCCTCTCCAACCATCCCGTGGCTTCCTCTCCGCCGAGACGACGCCCACCCCTTCGTCGTGCCTCTTCCTTTGTGAGCCCAACACCTCGTAAGCTCCTCCGGCCTCACCCGAAGCTCCACCCCATCCCGGTAACACCCGCCACGTCAAGCAGTCGCAGCCACCATAGATCGACAACCACCGATGACCCTTCGACGATATGTTTTGGGATTTTTGGCCTTGGCGACGACCCTCGCCGCCACCCTCGCTACCGCTGTGTGGTTGAGATCTTGGGAAGCCGTGATCCTTGGGCTTCTCTTGAGCTCTCTGCCCTGGGTCTCACCCAGATTGATGTCCCATTTAGGCTTCCTCTTGCGACTACTCTTTTTGATTTGCGGAAAAGCGTGCTTTTGGTTGTTCATTTGTTGGGTGATGTTGGTTATCGCGAATATCAAGTATTGGTCTACGGAAGGAATAATGGCGATGCTTATCGGCATGATATTGGCCTTGGGAGTTGAAGTTGGATGTAAGCCTTGTGCTTGGCTCTGGATAAGAGCTTGGATCTTGCCTTATTGTGGGATATTATGGAGAATGATGGAAGGAATGCTGACAGCAAATACTGACTTTGAGTATTGGCCTTGTACTTACCTTTGGGCGTTGATCTGGACGTTAGCATGTGGTTGGGCATTATGGAGATTGATGTTGCTGGTACCCGTGGATTAGTCGATACATGCTATATATCTTTGGCTAGACCCAATTAGTCACCAGTAGCACGAATAAATTTTATGATCTTCTTTTTATGTGATTGATTATCTTGCTACTAGCTTATCACCTCAGGTTCCAAGTTCGAACAGAGGTTGTCATCATAATAGCCTTCATTTTCATGTGATGTTATTATCTCATGTTAATTTTGGACTACTTGAGAAGTCAGAATAACTATTGTGATGATACTAGGTTTCGAAACTAGTTACGAAAGCAATGATGATGTTAATACTAATTAGAAATATCTCTTGCTTTCTTGATGCTATGATATCACATTATATTTCATGCTATTAACAACTTATTTTCTTAATTGTAATTTTCATCAAGTTTTCCATTTTTATCATTTATTTGCTTGAGCTTCTTGATAACAGTAATTATTTTATTTAATAAAGTTTTGAGAAATTCCGAGGACGGAATTATTTTAAGGAGGGTAGAATGTGATGACCCGTATTCAACAATACAAATTTTCTACGTATTTTCTTAATTAATGATATTTTATAATGGTTTGTTAGGAGTTGAATATCAAAATAATTTTTAAATCATTTATAAAAAAAAATGTTTTGTAGTACCAATATAGTTATAGCCTATTTTAGAGTATACGAGTACCATCCTAAATCCCTAAATGATTTTTATAATTATTTAAATTCAAGTATTAACGTTACAGCCGTAACAATTATTTTCCTAAGTAAACGTTTTCAAAATGCTTTCAAACTTCTACAGTATCACTCTAAGATCATTTTGTGCTTCCCACATTAATTTCGTAATTTTCCGAAGTCGGATCAATAGAGAACCCGCAAACCCGCTTTCTAAACGTTTTGGCCCAAAACTCGTATTTCCGTAGTCCAAACTACGAAATAGATCTCGTAGTCACGATCCTCGTGAAGATACGAACCCGTGGCTATATTTTCGTAATTTTTCGGAGTCGTTTAACCCTAGGGGCAAAATCGTAATTTCACAAAATGTTTTCACTAATTACCGTTTTACATTTTCCTAATTACTATCCTAATCACCCATATTCTAGTCGGCAGATAGCTCCAAAACCCTCACATGGCAGCCCATGTGTTTTGTAATCTCTAAAGTTAGTCAAAAGCTAACTTTGTATTAATTGCAATTTTGACTAAATATTTATTGCTTAATTATTTAATTAATTCTTAAACCCTATATAAACCCCTCTAATGCTGCACTTCTCCTTCACAAAACAAACCCGGGTCTCGTAACCCTCCCCTTAATCAGATCTCCCTCTCAGCTAATCTCTCCCTACAACAAACTTCCCAGACAAAACTCAACACAGCCTCAAGCTCATCCCCCCGTTCAAACAGAGGAACCCCTATCTCCGACCCACGCACGCACTCTCTCTCTCGCCCACTCTGAGCTCCTCTCCTCGCCGTGCACCGCTGCCACGCCACCACGACCGCCGCCACGACGACGAAGCCCACCGGACCCCCACCGTGCAACCGCCGCCGCCTAGGCTTCGACAGCCTCCGCTTCCACCGTGAACTGCCCCCTCCTCTGTTCCCGTTCCCGAAGCAGAGCACCCCCACGGCGACGCCGTTTCCCGCCGCCCAGACGCCCTCCGATCTCCGCCTGCAGCACTGCACCCACGCCGCCGTTCACCGGAGCACCCCGACGTCCCCCGCTCCACACGCCGCCTCACAGCTCCCCCTCCGAGCTTGCCGCCACCCGCCTCTCCGACAGCACCCCGATCCCTTCTCCCGCCGTACGACAGCCCACCGGAGCTCCGCCGTAGCTCCGCCCCAAGGCCGCCGTCTCCACCTCCTCGCCCCGCCGGTGACTGTCGCCCTCGAGAACCGCCACGGCCACTGACCCCCTCTCCATCCGCCGTGTGCACAACCCCAGCCCGAAGCCGCCGTCGACCGCCCCAAGCTCCTCGCCGCCCCCTCCCCTGTTCCCGAGCTCCCTCGACGGAAACCGCCACCACCGCACCACCGGAGCTCCTCCTCCGACCGCCGCCGCCGCCGCCTTGAACCCCCCGACCTCGCCGTAGCTCAGCCCTCCTCCGAAGCGACAATCGACGAAGCCCCCGCATGCAACGAAGCAGCGTCGGTAAATTCGAATGGCAAACTTGTAAATATCACGAACTTTAGTATTTTTCGTATTTTTATTAATTAATAAATGGGTTTTAAGGTTATAAATCCATAACTAATTATACAGGGGCCAGAAAAATGTGTGCCTAGTCCCAGAAAATCAGAAACGTCGAAACGAATCCATTGGCGCTAGTTTCATCGCCAAAAGGCAAGTATATTTCTCACAGTGAATTTTTAAAGGCAAAATTTAAATAGGTTAAAATCCTTTTAAAATTCGTAGCTTGCAATTTTTACACATACCGTTGTACGATAAAAATATATGTTACAGTACTTGTAAATACGATCGTTTTGACATCTTGTTTACAGAATTCCGACGTACGGTTTGCCCGGAATAAATCTTTGAAGATATGTTGTAATGATAAATTCTTGTTTTAAAAATCCTTTTAAAATTCGTAATCTGTGATTTTTTACGTACACTTATGTACGATAAAAATATATGTCGTAGTACTAGTGAATACGATCATTTTGACACCTTGTTTGAAGAATTCTGATGTACGGTTTGTTCTAAACAATTCCTTGAACATATGTTTTAAAAATCATTTCTTGATTTAAAATTGCTTTTTGGCTATTTAAAATTGTTTAAAAAATTGTTTAAAAATCTTGAAAAATAACTACTAGTCTTAGAAAGTATTTTAAGCTAATTTAAACTCTTTTGCTTGGTTAAAATCATATCTTACTCGTTCTTTTATTTATTTAAGTGATCCTGATGTTTTCATTTAATCGAGTCGTGAAGTTGTGAACTTTCACGAGACTGTTGTACAGACTATTGGAACATCGAGATTGAATTGACTGAATGGAAGATGGAACTTCAACAATATTGAATGGAAAATGGAACTTCAACAATATTGAATGGAAGATGGAACTTTAATAATATAGAATGGAAGATGGAATTTCAATAATAGACAGATAGTACACGTTCTTTTGACCGACACTAGACTTGACCTGGGATTGGGGTAGTCTATGATCACAAGTGTTACAGAATGACTGGATGCGTCATACTAAATTACCTCCAACACATTACGGGGGTTAGATCCTTGACCGTTGCCATATCGGAACGGTGGGTAAGCTTCGGAGTTGCTCCTGTCGCAGGCTGCATGTTGGTTATCTCTAGTACTCTTGGACATGGACTTATCACTAGGATAGACTGGTTATTGATTATCATTATAACCTATTTTCTACAGGATTGCTACAGTTTGGTTATTGAATGCTAAATTGTCACAGGTTACTGATAGTATTGCAAATTGTTATTGAAATTGCTACAGGTTGCAAATGGTATTGCAAATGGCTATCAATGATTAAATTGCTGCAGGTTGCAAATGTTTAACTGTTTTAACTTCTTTAACTGTTTTAACTGCTTTAAACTAATTTATCTCTTTTATTGCTTATTTGTAAATTAAGCTTATTGCTTGGTTCATCGTTGTTTAATTTTAAAATGTCCAACATTTTGGTTTTGAGAATATCTTGCCGAGTATACCTCGCTGACGGACATTTCATTTTGTTGTTTTACGAAATGTCCGTCAGGTATCGATAGTGAGTTCTTTAAAGACACTACCACAGGAATTGAGCCAGTGCTTGACGAGCACGTGGAGTACCCACCCACAGAAGATTAGACAATCCCCTTCGCGACTGTTTATTTACATTTAAAATAATGTAATTGTGTACTTTGTTTGTACTGCTATAATAGGCCCAAGTTGTATCTTAATTATTGTACGCTGGATATGTAATAATGTTGTTTGAGCTGCTTCTTAAATTGCATGCAAGGATCTGCAATTTTTATACAGACGCTTAGTGTGTTTAAGCCAAGGAGGAAGAAAAGAGAAGATTTCAAAAAAGAAAGGATTCCAGAAAAGAAAAAAAAAGTACTCCTCCTTGTTTTAAGCACATCGCGGACCCGCTCGCGTCCTCGCTCCCGGTAGAATGGGAAGCAGGGCGTGACAATAGAATAGACATCCCGAAGTCTATTCCGGCGTTTAAGGAAATGTGGAATTTATCTTTACCAAGATATCCGCAAAGGTATGCCGTCACAACATCCAATAACAACATATCCAAAAATTTTCCTTCGCCAAATCGTAAGGTATTCGCTTTTGATAACTTAGGGAGACTGATGCATCATTTATGAGACATGCTCATTTTAATTTGTTTGATCCCTAGTTTCAGCGAAATTTTCCTTGGGCTATATGTTGTACCTTATAGCCTACGATTTTGTATTTATTTTTCTTATGTGTGCAATACTTTATTTTATCCACAGGTTTGACACCTTTTGGTATCTGGACTTCAGGTCCGAACATTTCACGTTTCATAAGTGAGTCCAACTCATCTTTTATTGCCTCGTTCCACATTTGGCTAATATCTACGTTTGCTTTCTAGTAACTGAGTATGGAACGATAATTTATAAATATCATCGCTTTTGCGATGTATATGGCAATATGATACGTGAATACATTGTCGACAATTTATGTTCTATCTGTCCAACACATCCCCAGTACGTACAACATTTACTTTCAATTTCACTTTTTACAGTGGATTCCGGAAAGGCTGAGGGTATGGACATGAGCTCATTGTCCTGTGGTAGTATTGTCTTAAGGTCTCCAGGAGTCTCTGTCCTTGGAGCCTAGTGGTCTGCCTCTCTTCTGTAGAGGATCAGCCACTTCTGCTGATGGTGGATTGCATCCATTCTTGGGGATGCCAATCCTAGCTGGAGTTTTTGCAGCAGGGATGTGTGATCTGACAATCTTCTGGTTGTCAGTAAATGAGTCCTGTAACTGGTGAACATTGTTCTATATGTAGAGGATCTTCAGGATCTCATCTTCACATTATTTTGTTACCGGATCATGGTGGGTCAAACTTTTTGTATCCCACGTTATAATTTTCTTTGCACCAGATTTCTCAGTGTCTAAGCCTATTTTGGGAAACTTGTCTCATCGAAATCACAGTCTTTAAGATGTGCCTTAAATACGTCCCCCGTTTGGAGTTCTAGGTATCTTATAACTGAGGGTGAGTCAAACCCTAAATAGATACCTAGGCGACGTTGAGGACCCATTTTTGTCCTCTGTGGTGGTGCGATGGGGATTTAAACTGCGTGACTGAAGATTCTCAGATGAGAAATGTTCGGTGGCATTCCATATGCAAGTTGCATTGGAGACTCTGACCTCTAGAGGGTCTTATTTCATTTACGATGCAGCATGCAGAATTTGCATGTCCCCATGCATCCATAGGCAATCGGGATTTAATGGACGTTCAATCCATTGGAGTCTACTTTTCAGTAACTTTACCGACCCATTTAGGGTATGAACATGCGGCACTTGTATGTTTATTTTCTATTCCTGTTGCTTGGCAGTACTCTTGAATTGACCGGGAGGTATATTTCCCAACATTAACCAGACTTATTTTCTATATTTTATTGTCTGGGAAATGTGCCCGCAACATTTTTATTTTTGTGCCAATAGCTTTGGAAAAGCTAAGTTGCGGGTTTGTAGTAGACACACATACGAATATTCTGAGGATGCATTTATCAGTACAATGAAGTACTGAAATACCCCACTAGGGGGTGGATTTTATCCTCATCTATCTCCTTATATTCTTTTTGAGGAAGCGTGGAGATTCTTTTTCAACTTTTCATAGAGATGGCCTTGTAATTAGTTTTCCCTTATAGCAAGGGATGCGATGGAATTCTCCCTTCTGAAGAATCTTCTGGTTCTTCAAGTCATACCCATAGGATAAGATGCGGTGCATCGTCACTGATCCAGGGTGGCCAAGTCTATCATGCCAGAGTAAAAACTTGGCTAATGTCGGACACTTCAGGTGCTCCGTTTAATTTCGCTTCCTTTCTCCGAATCTTTGTATGGTTGAGGCCTATAAGGCTCTCAAAACGTTCAAGTATGGATTTTAATCCTTTTTCTTGAGACGTTACATACAATAATTTTTTTTGGAAAAGTAGTCTGCGGGCTTGAAGCCTACAGAGTTGCTGCGGGCTTCAGGCCCGCAGTCTGAATTTGTTTTGTTTTTTGTTTTATTTATTTTTTTGTTTTCGAAATGGGCTTCAGGCCCATTAGTGTTGAGGGGCGGCGGCTAGGGTTAGTGTCACGCCCCGCTTCCCTAAAATGGAGTAGAGAGGTGAGAAGGTCCGCACAGACATGGAGCTGTGAAGCTACACGCCTGATAAGCGTCAAATCTGAATATATACAGGTCCATGTAAATGCAAACGGAACAAAGATAATAATGATATGGCAAAGGAGATTGATAAAAGTCAACCAATCTCAGAATTTGTCCACAATAATAGTCAACATCACAGAAAAGCCACCAGGCTAAAAGAAAGAGTCTAGGCCCCAACATGGCCAACAAGAGACAACACGAACAAAGTATAGGTGCTACACACCGACAACTAAAGCAGTCTAAACAACAACACAAACAGTCTCTACGGCTGATCGCCCGTGTCCTCAAACTCCTCGATGAACGCGGGCTCTGACTCAGCGTCAGCGAACACCACGTCCTCAGCAGCAACCTCAGGCTCAGGATCTAACATGTGTCACCCAAAAGAGTAAATGGCACATGTCAGCAAGTCTAAAAGACTTGGGAAAGGAAACTGAAAGGAAGGTAAACTAACAACCTAGCAGTTATAGTATGATGCATAGCATGGTAAGTATGGTATGGATGACAAGTTTTACAAGTATAAACACGGACAAGTACAAGTCAAGTAAATCACGTCAAGTAAACACGTCGTGCACAGAGATTCCGCCTGTTGGCTAGAGTGGCTGATCGGGCCAACTCCTAAGCTCAAGTGACCGTTTATCCCTACCCCTCCACGTGTATCGAGCCAGGGCCTTACCCCCGAACACGTAATGCTCGCTTCTGGATCACGAGCCAGGAAGTGCATTTGGCATAGGGTTGTGCACGCTAAAAGCAGGTGCCTAGCCGGATCAAGTAGTACAAGTAATGTAGCGTCTGCTAAGTATGCAACATTCAACATGGATAGCATGGCATGTACAGATAATTCGCATACCGTTAATTGAATTTAAACATGGCAGATAAGATGCATGGATGACACAAGTGCAAATAATTAAAAGTAGTCGAATCTAGCTTCGTTGTCAAGCTAGATCCCGAAATTTGCGCCTAGGCGAGTATCATTTCGTCGCCTAGTCTCTTTTATGCCTACAATAAGCAAATGGCCTAAGGCATGGCCTAAAACCCTAAGTGGCAAGTTTCACTTGCCTGGCATCAAGGATGACGATCAACGAGGCATGTCACAAAATGTTAACTACGGAGATGGGATCGCTGCCATGGCAAAACAATATTAGAACAACATCCAATCCAGAATTATAATCGAACCTACGACGTCTAATATCCATTTTTTATTAGGGCTTACAAAATCACCATGTGGGTTAATAGAATATTAAAGGATCGATTCACTAACCGTATCGTAACGGAAGAACGATGCCGAGCAAGCACGGCAACGGAAGAACGATCCGGAGAACTATGGCTCAGATCTGAAAAGGGGGAAAAATCTGGAGAAATTGGGATTTGGGGGGTTTTGGGGTTGGCCGGCGGCCTAAGGGAGGTGGCCGGCGCAAGAATGGCGAGAGGGAAGCTCCGGGGAGGAAGGAAATGGCTAGAGGAAGGTTGGGGAAGATCAGAGGTCAAAGGGGAAAGAGAATGGCCAAGAGAAGTGAAAGAAAGAAAGAGAAACGATCAGGAGTTTAAATAGAAAACCCCGGCGGCGGAAATGAAACCTAGGGTTTCGGGGTCGATTAGTCGGTCAAAGAAGAGTTGTTGACCGATTAGTTCGAGAACTAGTCGGTCGGTCGACCAACTGTGACCGACTAAGTCCAAACAGTAACTCGGTCGTCAAAAATAGTTAATGAACTAGTCGGTTAAAGAACAATGGCTGACCGACTAGTTTGCAACCTAGTCGGTCGAAAAATGTTCTTAGACCGACTAACGATAAACAGTAACTTAGGTGAAATTTATCAAAGGAACTAGTCGGTCTGAGAGCAAGTTCTGACCGACTAGTTTCACATCTAGTCGGTTGGTGGTTGTTCTTAGACCGACTAAGAGTAAACAGTAACTCCTGAATAATTGATTTAATGAACTAGTCGGTTCCAGAAGAGTTCCTGACCGACTAGATTGGAATCTAGTCGGTTGGTCCCCCTTCTTGAACCAACTAAAGTGCACGAAAAGTCTCAAACCGAAGCGTGAAGCTCCAGGAAGATTCCTACGGCTTCCAAGATCAACCTATCTCTAAGATATGAGCGATATGAAGCTCGTCACGAATGACTTACTCCAAACTCAACGATCTAAAGAAGAAAGACTAGAAATCACAAGGAAACGGATGAAACCACCAAACGACGAAAACGGAAGCTACGGAGACGGATAATCACACATAAGGAGAAAATCCACCAAAACATATATATAATATAGATAATCCAAATACATGAAAAACCAGTCGTTACAGTTAGCCACCGCCGGCCCTCACTGTACCGCCGCCGGGCGGCGTCAAAAAGGGAGACCCCCCTTTGGGTGGGTGGTAGCGGCGTCGCCCCCCTCCGGGGGGTGAGGCAGCAACGGCGGCCCCCACTGCCGGCGGGGGAGGGGGGGGGGCGACGACGGCCCACCCGCTGCAGGCGTGGGGTGCGGGGCGCAGGCGGCCCCCCGCTGCGGGGGGGGGGGGGGGGGGGGGGGGGGGGGGGGGGGGGGGGGGGGGGGGCGACAAGGCCGGCGGCGAGGGTAAGGGTTTCTTTAAAAAAACCCTATTTTTCATTATTTTCAGATTAAAAGCATGTTAAAAACATGATTTTTGGGGCTATTAGCCCAGATTCCACATCGATCTTGCGAGATCTATGGAGAAAGCTATCATACGTATGATAAAAACGACATTTTTAGCGGGATTTACCTCTATATCCATCCTCCGGATATAGCGATGGTTGAACGAAGCTTACACGGATGACGCCGCTCAATTGAGGAAGCCTTGCACCCCGCGCGTGGATCTCCTGTCTCCTTCCGCCTTCGCAACGATCGAAAAATTTTTGTGGAAATTTTTTTAGAGGCTTGTGCTGATAACGTGTTATGAATCAACTATTGGGGGAGGAACCCCCAGCTCTTTATTTATAGCCAAGAGGGGAGAATACAGATATGAGCTACATTGATATGGGCATATCTCTAGGATAGCCCAGAATATAAACCAACTCCGGTTAATAACCGTTCACAACAATTATTGTTTTTTGCCCCCCCAGTCTACCCCCTCCGGCAACCATCTTCATCTTCCCTAGCCACCTCTGTTGCCCCTCCCCCTCCGCCGACCCATCCATCGACAACCCGGTCCTCCCCCTCCGCCGACAACCAATCCTCTCCCTCTACACACACACACACCCCCCCAACTATCCCCGCCCACACCTCCGACATCCCCATCCCCGTCGCCCCCACTCTGACTTCCCCATCTCCGCCGCCCTCTCCTCCGATCTACTGTTGCCCCCTCTCCCTCCCCATCCATCGACAACCCTGCCCCCGCCCACTCGCCCTCTCCTTCGATCTACTGTTGCCTAGTAGAAGCCCACAAAACAGATCCAGCGCCCGAAGGCCCTCACTTGTGGCCTATCATCCCTCCATTTAAGGTTCCAACTGACCTGATCGTTGTGATCCCTCATTAATGCTGGCCGTTAAGCTCGTCTTCAATGAGGACATTCAATGAATTACCGATTTAGCTCCATCATCATTACTGAAAGCTCAGGCCAAAGAAGTAAATCACCATTAAGGCTCGGACATTAACCGTTAATGTCAGTTGCCTATAAGTAGTCTCTAAATCAACGAGAGGGGAGGACTTCTTCTGACTCCAAACTCTCATTCTCTGTCAACCACAAAAGTCAGGCAACCCAGAGATAGCTCGGATCAGAGTTCCCCTAGACCGTGGTTAGCTCGTCCAACACCAGTCAGCTGCTCACGTCACCCCAAGTCAACAGCTTCAATCGAATCATCCTCCATCAATTTATGTGGTGAGGAAACACTCGTAAATATCTGGCGCTGTTTATGGGAATCGGATTTGCATTCACGTTATCATCCACACCGACGATGACTCGACCCACCACTCAAGGCCCCGAGAAGCCAATTACCTTAAGGACGGCAGATGGTGCACCGCCCTCTATTTTGACTACTTGCGATCGTCAGTAAATAATTATAAAAGAGTTAGGCTAATTATAAAGGATTTAATGTAGAAAAGGTGGCACCTGATCCATTGGATCAGGTGCTTAGACACAAAAAATATGGAAAGTACAAGCCCCCACATGAGCTTGTACTCGTGTGGCCCCACCTTTTTGTGTCTTGCACCTGATCCAATGGATCAGGTGCCACCTACTCTACATTAATCCCAATTATAAAAAAGACTAACTTTATTTCTTTTTAAAAAACCACTTATAAAATTGCATCAAGTTGTTCACTTCAGTTTGGTGAAAAAAGTATCTCATATCTCATAGTTTTTAGTGTAAAATTTTGTTATTTTAGAACTAAAAAGATAGTATTATGTGAAAAATCTGAAACATTAAGATAGTTTATTATTAATAAGCAAAGAATAAACAAAAAAAGCACATGTACAACAACAGATCATGTTGAGTATTGGTGTTTCATACCAATCTTATTTTGATGATGATCACAACATTATGTTGTTGCTAATGACTCTCATGTTTTAGTCTCTCAGTTTTATCTCAAGAATATCTTTCTTCGAGACTAATCACTTGGTGCAAGGATGGAAATCAAGTGGAGAAGAGCCAAAGTTTGGACTCAAGGAGTGCCAAAACTTGGAGATGATGGAGAGCAATCAAGGCATCAAGATTGAAG